>CM076574.1:156532493-156643426 GCA_034641835.2 Pinus albicaulis
GTGAGGGTTTAATTGTTTCGTGGTGTGTGTCTTCAGATCTGACTGATTGTTGCAGGTTGCAGGTTCAAAATCGAATTTTTTTAAGGGATCTAAGGCATCTAGCCTCCAAAGGCCGTATCTGGTCTCAAATCCCCACTAGCAAGATTTGGCATCATTTGATTGAAGAAGCATATCAAATCGTAGTTTGATGGAAAAATTTTAATTTCTAAGCTTGCCGGGTAAAATTTTGAAAATACTCGGTCTTCACTACAAAGCAAAACGTCGGTTTTTTTTTCTCTCGTCCGCATCAATCTCACGTTCACTATCTTCGCCATCGACTTCCTATGCCCTAGCCGTATCCGTAAGGCGCGAATCTCTCGCCATCTCCTTTACGTGTCCCGCCGCCAAGATCTTCCATTTTCAAATCAAGGCCTGGGTGCCCGCTTCAAACGTTTCAAGATTCGTCAAGATCCTCATCGTCCAACTCGTTTCTCTCTTCCGCCATCGTTCCACCTTCCTCCCGCCACCGTCCGCTCGCTTTCTCCATCGAGGCTTCCACGTCGTTCACTTATACGCTCGACTCCGCACAATCGAACAAAACGCACACATAAAATTTAATAAAAAAAGCCCTCACGATTTGGTTTCAATACGATTTCATTTTTATTGTATAGCTGCGGTTTCGTTTTTTTTTATTTTTAAGCTTGGTTTAGTTTGGTCGTTTTCAGTCTAGCGTAGGTGTAGTTTTAGTTTAGATTTAATTCGAATTTTTTTAGGAGTTTCTAATGTTAGCGTAAATTTAGTTAGGATTTAATTTCGTTCTTAGTTCAAGTTTAATCGTAGATTGTAATGTTTGTTAGATTTTTGTTTTAAATTTAGCTTAATTTAGATTTTCGTTAGATTTTAAAAAGTTTCCTTTTTTAGTTAGTTTACCTTTTGGACTTCTGAATCTTAGTTTAGTTTGTTGTTATTTAATTGCTTTAGATTCAACTTAATTTAAGTTTAGCTTTAAAGTTTTGGTTTTAGTTTTATTCTAGATTTTAGATTTAACTTTAGAATTTAGATTTAGATTTTTAATTTGGGGTTAAAATAATAAAATAATAAAAAAATATAAAAAATTTCAAAAATCCTAAAAAATATAAAATACAAAAATAAAAAAATAAATTTTTTTTCAAAATTTCAATAGTCAAATGTGCTAATCTTGTTTTTATCTAAAAGTTTGACTATAGAACATTTTGATTGTCGAACTGGTTTATAATTGGAATATCTTATTTTTCGAAAATCTGGCATTTTCATTATTCATGGTTGTGGTGTTTTTAATTGAATAGCATTGATCAATCGTGTTTCCATAAGTAGCAGTTAGTCATCATTTACTGGTTTATAATTGCATAACGGGATCTTGTTTGACTCCATAAGGCACTGGTCTTAAAAGTGAAATCTAATCTGTGGAATCTCGTTTATTCTGTCAAGTACTTGATGTTCTAGCTGTGTCTCCTAGATTTATCCTTCATTTCTAAAAGGGTCTACCTCCCTTAGCCTGCAAGGAGACAGCTTAAAGAGAGAGATTGGGGATAAAGGTGACAATAATTGAGCCGTTGTCGCGGTCCTCCAACAATCTGATGCGACAACACTTGAAGAAGAAGAGCACCATGATAAAACAACTATAATCTGTAATATTCCTCTTTTTGGTGTCACCTACGACAAGGTTAGGTGGGACTTCCAGAGTTAGGAGCAGACAGGTCACAGGTATAGATTGGTGCTATCAGCGGGCTCAGGAGCTTTTGGGAGGAGTTTTGAGGAGTTTCCATGGTTTCTGTTGGCATTTGCTTGATATATTCCATCATTCGAGCAGTTTGGCTTTCATTCCAGTGCATTCCAACAACTTTTGGAAATTTGAGTTATTTGTGGGCTTAACTCAGCTGATTACGCTCAAGGTGGTATTCCAGGAGGAATACATGATGGAACACCTTAGTGTAATAGCTCATTGGAACTGGGACGAGGATACCTACATGATGGGACAATTGGGCATGAGTTTCAGTGACTAGAGGAGACATGGTAGCCAATTTACTCTTTTCTGCATTAAAAAGGAATATTTTAATAAGAGGGAAAAGTGCACCATGAATAAAATAATAATAAAATAATGCCCTAGAAGGCTCCAAGAGATCTATAAAAGAAAGGGAGGAAGCCCATTGAGGGATATATTTGGATCATATCATTTCACTGTATGAGAGGTGTGAGACATGGTTCTCTTTTTCAAGTGTAGCCCCAGGACGAAAACCCTCAGGTGATTTGTGAGTGTTGGACGAAAACCCAACTCTCATGAGGAGACTTCACTCAGAAGTTTCACAGAGCTTCAGGGATTGGTGTGAGGATCATTCAGATCTTCAACTTGTGCGTCATTATCTTCAGTGGGTTCAGTGACAGTTGTTGCCAGAGGGAGAGTGCAGCAGTTCAGTTTTGAGGCTAGCGCCATGCAGCAGCTCATCTTGGTGGCCATTTATCCGTCTCAGCGCTTTCTTTGGGTCAAATGTGTTTGTAACCCCAGTTATTATCTATAATAAAATGCTGAGATTCTTCCTATTTGATGTGTTGATAGATTGCAGTGCTTATGTGTTTATTTTACATGGCAATCTTCTGTTGAGTAAATAGTGATTTTACGGCATATTGTGGAGTTTAGTTATTTTTCTACATTTTTAATTAAAATATCCCATCTAGGATATTACACAATCCAAGATGAAGAAGAAGAAGGACCAAGTGAGCCTATTCAACCCGTAATCATACCAGAAACAAGGAAGAGGCCTAATTGGTTAAAAGCTACTCTTGAAGATGTCGACGGACATGGAGTTGCTAAAGGAACTTTAAGGGAAAGCAAAAGACCAGAAAGATATTCAGGATATGCAACATATATGACAAAATTAATAGAAGTTGAACCAATTACATTTGAAGAAGATTCTAATCAAGAATGGAAGACGACAATGCAAGAAGAGTATCAATCCATTATGAAGAATGGGATTTGGGAAATCATTCCTCGACCTAGTGACAAATCGGTTTTCACTTCAAAATGGATTTACAAAATAAAACATGCTATTGATGAAAGCATATACAAATAAAAAGCTAGATTCGTAGCAAGGTGTTTCTCACAAAAGGAAGGCATAGACTATGAAGAAACCTTTGCACCTACTGCAAGATATACTAATATAAGATCTTTGGTTTCGTTGGCTGCTACAATGGGATGGAATATCCATCAAATGGACGTAAAAATAGCATTTCTGAATGGAACTATTGATGAAGTATACATTGAACAGCCTGAAGGCTTTGAAATAAATAGCAACGACACACATGTCTGTAGACTCAAAAAATCCTTATATGGCTTGAAACAAGCTCCAAAGGCATGGTATGCAAGAATGGACACATATCTCTTAAGAATTGGGTTCGTCAAAAGTTCTACAGATCCAAACCTTTACATCAAGGTGGTGGATAATGAACCAGTCATTATTCTACTATATGTGGATGATTTATTTATTACAGGTGTAGAGCGAAGAATACAAGAACGCAAGAAGATGTTGGTAGCCGAATTTGAAATAAAGGAGCCGGGACTTGTGCATTATTACTTGGGTTTGGAAGTCTACCAAAAAACTAGAGAAATATATCTAGGGAAATGAAAATACATAATCAAATTAGAGCCTCGTCATGGCCATTGGATAGCTTCCAAGCATATCTTGAGATATCTACATGGCACGATACACCACTGCTTAAAGTATGATAGTAAGGAAGTCAAATTAATAGGTATTATAGATTTAGATTGGGGTGGCAGTGAGACTGATGGAAGGAGCACTATAGGTGGATGCTTTACTTTGGGATTTGCCATGATTTGATGGATAAGTGGAAAACAAGATGTTGTTGCATTAAGCAATGTTGAAGCAGAATACATTGTCGCATGTGAAGTAGGAAAGGAAGTTGTATGGTTAACAAAACTTCTGTCAGATTTGTTTAGGAGGCCTATAGATCCTACTGTGATAAATTGTGATAATCAAAGCAGTATCAAAATGTATGAAGATCCAGTATTCCATGCAAGAACGAAGCATATCACCAAGAAGTACCACTACATTAGGAGTTTGGTACAAGATGGGGTCGTAAATCTACATTATATTCCAACAGATAAACAGGTAGCCGATGTGTTGAATATCTTAGAAGCATGCTTGGGTTGGTCGACATTACAGATTTAGTCGATAGGAAGACTTGAAGCATTTAATGGCGGATGCTTGGGAGGACATTTGACCGCCTATGTGTGTTTGATGTCTAGATCCCGAAGAGAGACGATGGCGTTGGTCATAGAGCTTTGACCTTGGATATGCACCTACATCCTTGGGTTGATGGTTAGTAAGTAAGTTTGATGGTACCTAGACGGGTCGAAAGCTTTAGTCCATCTTAGTCCCTCCCAGATAGATAACCCTGGTTAGGTATCTAGTCTGTGGCACTGAGTGTGCCTGAACTCTTTGTAGTTCATGTGTTTTGAGATCTTCCATGTACTTGTGTATATATATGTAATTATAAATACCTCCCTAGTTAAGAGGGAATGTTGAATAATGGGTTTTCATAATTGTATAATGTAATATATACTTGTCAAAATAAATTTTTATTATTAATAAAATGACTTATTAAAGCATGGGTTTCATGCTTGGGACACCAATTTAGATCAAAGTCTCCATTGTAGGCTTCTAGGTTTTATATTGAGCCAACAAAGTCATTGTCAATTTTATTAGACCCTTCTTGGGCATTTGTATCATGCGAAAAGAATTATTTTTGAGTCAAATAGGTCATTTGACACCTCCACACCATGTCGTCCCTTACCTAATGAAGTCGTCCTACATTAGGGCAATTCGACCCACAAAAGAGGCTATATATAGGGAAGCAGTTTTATCCATTTGTATCACTCACTCAACAAGTTTGATAGACAAGAAAAAGAGGCAGAAAAAGTGTGAAGTTGCTAGAGAAGGAAGAATATTGGAGGGGAAAACAAAATCACAGGTTTGGGTTATCTATCTCTCACACGTGCGAAGTTACTGGGAATTTGTTGGGGTCGAAAATCTAAAGTTACAACAGGTTGAGTTTTATTGCTAGGGAGGCTGAAATTATTTTGCTGCAAGGTCGAAGCTATTGCTGGGAAGTTATCATTTGGAGAAGAAGGAAGGGTTGACTTGGTGGTTGGAGGAAGTCTATGTCTAGGTCAAAGAGTCATGGATTATCTCATGTTGTCGTATGAATCTACTGAAGGAAGAGTTATGACTAGGTTTTCCACTCATTGGGTTTTTTCCCTGGTTGTGAGCCTATATCTTGTGTCTCTTGTTCTTGTGATCTTCATACGCATAATTTGGTAATTGCTTGATGAAACATAAACTAAATAATAAGTAAAAGAAGCAAACATAATTCACAATTAATCATCAAGAAAGAGGAATCAAACCCTAAATTCTACTAGCATTGATTTCTCAACAATAATTGCTTATATCATACACAGCATGCTCTCACCTCCTGGAGCCCCAAGCAATAATACAAAGAAAAATCAAGAAAAAGCAAAAGGAAAATGAAAAAGGGTGGAAAAAACAAAGGTCATAGTAACTCATGTATTCACAATTGCCCCCTCCTACATCAATTAACCTAAATATGTGGACATCCCTCATCATTACCACCCTTGAACCCATGGCATTTGGCCTTGAGACCTCTATGTCCCTATCCACCTCATCAGTATTCACATGACCCCTATCACTTGAAGGATGTACCTTGGACCTATCTTTCCCCTTAGGGGCTGGGAACACCTAATACTAAATAGGGTTGTTCATTAGCCACTCCTACCTAGGGAGGTAACACTATTACAAGCTTAAAGCCCCAAATCTCGAAGGGAAGCCCATTATGAAGTCTCATTTGTGCCCTTGATTAACAAGTTTGGTTCACTTAGATGCACTAACGAATTATTGTACCTAATAGTGAGGAAGCAAATTGGATCTTATATATAATTGGCAGGTGGTTTCATCATGGGTTGGGCAACTTAACTAGGGCCCAAGCCCACTAGATGATCATATTGACATTTATAGGTGATGCATTAAGAGCCATGGGACTACATCATGTGTTTGAGCATCATTTCATGCCATGGGCACCTTCAGCAGTTTGTTAATTGCCCCACAACATTCGCGAGAAGATGCACTTGAACCAGCATGACCCAGCTAGTTTAGCATGATCAGGGCAGTTGATCCAAGGCATAAAGGAGGTTTGTCTCACCCTTGAGACATGGGAGGACAAGCACCATCATCAACGCCCTCATTTAGAGCTATCTACAGGATTATTTTTCATCGGGAGACCCATGAGACCAGCATTTGTGCCCCAAACCCATTATGGGGCATCACAGGATGACATGCATGGAAAATTAGGCATCATCCCCTAACTCATCTTTATTGGAGCCCTCCCTCTCACCATGGCACTTAGAGGACTCAACGTGGCCTTTCAATGACCCTACATCATCATGACATCATCAACACAGCTTGCACATGGATGGCTTATGCATAATTTGTGATAGCTACTTGGTCGGCTTGTGACCAAGGTTTGTTCTTAGCATATTATTTTATAATTTTGGGGGCTCATTAGGCTAATTTGATTTAGAGAGTCTCATTTGTGAAAACTCATCGTCATCACTTGGATTCTTCTCTTGTAAAAGAACTTGCATTTTTCCTTGGAGACTATTGGAGACTCTTTGATGCATTTGACATTTAAAGCTGAAATTTTTAATCTTCTTTGGAGCTACTTCTTGGCTTGTGGATGGACATATCATATTGTCATTTTGTAAGTGCTTCTTGTTGAATATTTTCTTGGAAATATATCTAATGTATGGAATTGTTACAACTAGGTTAATGTTATTTTTCCCTAATTGTTGAAAATAATTGATGGAAAACTTCTTGGTTGGAAATTGCACATGTTACTCATTGTATGGCAAATGATGAATGTTCCTTGTGGATGAGATTTCGTTTTTATTCCATGAAAAATGTTAAACATTGGTTGTTAAGGCATCGATATTTACCCTCCTTAAGGATGGTTTTGGCAAATTTTGAATCATCTTAGACTCCATAGCCCAAGGGACTAGGCATTGGCTAGCTAGGGCATCAAGTGAAATCCTCTAGAGGAGGAAGTTTTTAATTTCGTTGGACAGAACTCTTCTTTGAGGTCTTGTCTAGAGGATCTCCAATTTTGGTTGATTTCTCACTATGATTTATCCATAAATCCTTGTTTCTTAGGTGTGCCCTATAAGGGAAACCTAGCTTAATTTCCTTGGACAGGTGGATTTCTTGAGGGTTGTATGGCCTTTGTATTCAGTGGAATAAATCATAAGAGACCCTTTCTCCTCCCTTCCCTTGACCTAGCGAATACCTTGGAACCATTACTTGCCACGCTTATTCGCAAAACCCTAGGTCTAGTGCAAGTCTTTCTTAGGTCTTTCAAAGAGAGTGAAGAGCCTTTGGGAAATGTCATATTATCTAAGTCACCTGATACGGGGATACGGGGATACTAAGTGTCGGACACGGGTACGATGACCCCAGAACAGGATACTTCTGGGACACGTTACGTTATATATTATTTTATTAAAAATATATATATATATTTTAAAAAATATATATATATATATTAATATATTTAAAATTAGATATTTTTTGCACAAATTCATACAAAATTCATTGATTCAAACATAGATATTAGATATTCATGAGTCATACATCATCATTGATACTATAATACAAATTACAATGATACATTGATACACCATACTGTATACATGATACAATCGTCAAATTTACTCAGAAAGACAAGATTGAAGATAGTAAGATACCGTAGTTTTTTCATTAAGTCATCAGAATCAAAATGTGTTACATAACAACACTGCCAATGGCAAATAGAAATAGAAAATACAAAATCAACTACTATCTACAAGACTACAAGCCTGAAGCCTCAATGAGTCAGAGTCATCAATCCTCATAATCAGCATCACTGTCGAAATCCTGATCATCATGCTCACCACTGCTCTCCTCTGCCTCTGATGCATCCTCCTCCTCTATCATCTCTGCATCTGCTGGTGTGGATGACCCCTCTAATCCATCATCAAATCTGACAGGCTCTAGCACTGGCGCATTGAGATCCAAGTTGGCCAATGCCAACTCAACACTGTTGTCCAAACCCATATCATCAGGAAAGACATCCCACATCTTTGTCTTTCCCTTCAACCACTCCTCCCTCTGCCTGTAGATGAGACGAAGGTTGGTGTGCACATACACCATTGTCTCTGCCCTGGACTGCTCCTCTTCTTCACACTATACAAATTCCCATATGTGCTCCAATTCCTCTCGCAACAAGAGGATGAAGTCACCTGAGAGAGGAGCCTCATGGCTAACTGCTGTAGAGGAGGGCTTGCTGCCCCATGAGTTGCCCACCAAGAATGGGGCTTCTTAGCCCCCCTGTCTTCTTGTTGCATATTTCCACAGTGGGTATTTGGGGTCAACAATTTGTTTTCCCTGCACATTTGAAGCTACTGTTGCAGCCCCACTTCCAATGGATGGAATACTTGCAGACTGTGATGAAAGAGGGACAGGAGGGGCATCTCCAATGGAGACATTCTTCCCCTTTCTTTGCCCCTGTCTTGCTGCCTTTGATTGAGCCATAAATACCGTAAAAAATAAACAAAAACAACTAAATATATAAAACATATGCACATGCAAACACTAACAACAAACTAAATGCAAAATATAGAGGGACAATGCACTTACTGGATGCCCGAATCTCTTCGAAAGAACACACTTGCTCCTTGCTCTTGCTCCTTGCTCTCCTTCTCACTTCACAAATGAAACACAAATGAAATAGGTGAGAAAATATGAAAGAAAAGCCACACTTTATAAAAAAAAATCGCGCATTTTGGTTGCCGCGGGCCCGGCCGTACTCGGCAGGAGTGGCCACGGAGTGTCCGAACAGGGTACGGTCGGGACACGGAGTGTCCCTTTTCGGACACGCCGTGTCCCGACCGTACCCTGTTCGGACACTCTGTGTCCTTCGAATTGGGGCCGAATCCGACACCTAGAGGTGTCCGACAGGGGGATTCGGGGATACGAGGGCATTTTAGGAGTGTCCGGTTACTTAGCATATTATCACATAAAGTTCCTCTAAGAGGTCCTACCTCATTTGAGAGACTCGACCTTAGGAAAACACATTACCATTGCATGTCACAAACCCTAGGTCTTGATCTTCTCACCCAAGGCCTTTCTTGGAGAGTGAATTAGCTTCCTTGAAGCATTGAGCCTTTACTGTGTCTCTCCTTGAATGGGCTTTGTGAAATCACTTAAATCCTAGTTATTAGCATATCCATTTCAAGTGATTTCCCTCTTACCAGGACTCCTCCCATTGGTGAACTTCCGTAAAGAGCAAGGGACATTGACTAAGGTGAAAGTGGGTCTTTGTCCCATTGTTGTCACTTGGTCTAGTAGTTGTCCCATAGGTTTCCCTCCTAGGGCCTTGCTAAATTGTGTGGTAATAGTATCATGGAGGTAGAAATAGTGTCCTGTGACCTCATTAATTTGGTATCATCTCTATCCATCTAATACTTGGTGCCCCTAGTCTATAGCACCATAAAATAGGTATTAGGAAGTGATCACTTGGGCGAGCAGTGACCCAAAATGTGGTTCTGGCTAGACGAGAGAGGAGTGAAGATGGAGGCCCTCTTACATGGATAAGGCCATGCATCTCTAATCAAGGTACCTAAAGAAGATGCCAAGTGTCTATAGCTCTCTAAAAGGCAGTGGAACTATCCTCAAATCTCATAGGAAACTAGACAATGGAAGATGAAGTGCTTGTTGATTTCTGGTAGCATCGGATGTGCTATCAAGTCTCAAATTTTGTAAGGAGGCTTAGACACGTGTATTCTAAAATACCCAGAATTTTTTTTGGGAAATTCCACCCAGATGGGGTTTTATTAAAATAATTACCTATTTTTAAAGGAAGCCTAAGTCTAAACTTAGGGAATTAAAATAATTAAACTGTATTAATAGAACTGGGTGTGAAACTTCTAGAAAAAGACGGTGATCGAGTCAATATGATCTGAGCCCTTGATTATGTTTTAATCCGGGACATTGATTTCTCAACGAGAAGATTATAAGGACTTTGATGGGCATTTGGAAGATACATCGGAGAGAGACTAGAGATCGATTTCTCAAGTGAGCAGTGCAGAGCAGCCCGAGATATCATCGAGTTGGTTCTATGCAGTGAGGGGCAGAGATAGTTCTGGTTGAAGATTTTTCCTAAGTCGGGAATACATCGTAGAGAAGGCAGAGAAGAAGACACAGAAGATGCAGTGAAGGGGCTACGCTGGGCAGCGCATAGCCACGAAGAGGCAACGCTGAGCCTCTGAAGGGATTCATATTTTTGATAAGGATCAGTCAGATCTAGTGCCAGAGTGTGAGACGGGAGGGCCAGAAGATCAGCATCCAGCCAGCAGAAAGACCAACCGAAGGGAGTGACGCAGTCCCCAACAAGAGTGACGCAAATCTGCACAGAGGCCGCGTGGGGTTCATTAGTTCGGGGTCTGCTCAGTGTCGGATCTCTAGTGTTAGTGTGAGGTAATCCTCAGTGATTCTCTGTCAATCAGATTCTCTATGGATAGCCAGATTTGCACATCCAGTTGTATTCAAAAAAACCACTGCTTAATAATACAAACCCTTAGTTGTTGCACCAGTTTTTTTCCGGTCTTGGGTTTTTCCGGGGACTTGGTCCAAAAATAACGGTGTCATGTGTGTTTAATTTTCTTGCTTAGATCTTGTTTCCGCAGTTTATTTAGTGAAGGTTGCAGTGTATTTGCTTCAATATTTACTTGTAAAACACAGTAAATAACTTGTATAATTTATCAAGTAGGAGAAGTAATATCAATTTGCTGCAATAGGATTCCAGGAGTAGGAATTTTCACATGGTATCAGAGCAGTGTAGGTGAAGCAAGAGAGTAGACCAGAAGAACTAAGCGTTGAAGAGAAAGAGGGAGATCGAATAGTTGCATAGGCAGCAGATCGAATTCCCAAGGGATTCTGTAGTCCAGGCCAGAAAGGGTAAGATTTGCGAGGAAGTCTCTCTCTGAGTGAGTCGATAGAGAGGTAGGACTTTCCAGTTCGTGATTTCTCAACTTAGAGGGAGCAGCGCAGCAGTAGATTCAGCGCAATGCATTTTTCTATGAGACAGTTTTTCCGCAGCATTAGCAAGGGGAGAAAAGCGTCAATGGAAGGAAGAAGACACTTTTTAAGGGAATTTCTTCCTCAGTGAATTCTGCGCCAAAGAATTATATTTCTCAGTTGCAGAGCAGTAGTAGCAAGGAGCAGATCTACTAATTCTAGCAAGGAGTGCGTAGGCCAGCCTAGTGTGAAAATTTCAGAATGTTACTTATGCAGATATCTACTGTTAGATCTGGTTATGCTCCTCCTACTTAATTAAGTTATTAAGTTGAAAATTCAGATTAATATCGAAGCAAAACACATAACAGACTTTCACCAATTCAGATCTAGAAAAAGTACATGCACACATAGACAAAGTGACACAACGATTTTCTGGACAATAGTCCCCGGAAAAACCCAATGCTGGAAAACCGGTCTGCTGGCTGCTGGAGGGTTTTATTATTAAGAGTTTTCTGAATACAACAAATCTAGGTTCCAGATCTGGAAAACCCGACAAAGAAAATGTAGATATGCAGCTCACTTGTTGTTCTGAAACCAAAATATTAACTGATCCACACCCTCAAACAGGATTTACAAGACTCAACCAGATCTTGGCCCTAGAAACCCCAGCGCTGAACCTGAAGCCCCTGCGTCAGCCTCTGCAACCTCTGCATCCCTCTGCACTGCCTGGAGAGGGCTGCGTAACCCCAGAATGGGTGACGCAGACCCTACGCTACCCCTGAGGGTCTCTGTGTAACCCCTGAGGGTCTCTGTGTAACCCCTGAGGGTCTCTTGCTGCCTAACACTGCCCTGGGAGAGACTACTTAGCTGAAGTTGCCTCTGCACTGCGCAACTGTTGCCCTCTCCGTTGTTGTTGCTCTTGCTTCTCTGCGCTGCCTCTGGAAGCTGCTCTCTGCCTCTTACTGATTCTAGGCACTAAGATCAGACCATCCCCTTTTCCTAAACTCCCCTCTTTGCAGCTGAAACAATTCTGAGAATTCTTAGCAAACCCTGCCCTAGAATCTCAGCTTAGCTTCAGTGTTCTGCCTCTATGTGTCTTTACAAATGACCCCAAGCCTTTCCTTTATACTTTTCTCCTTGGAAAACTAGCGACCATGATCATCTCTTGAATCAATAGCTAAGATTAAAAGAAAGCTTGATCCGTGTGACTTAAGACAATTTCTTCACATGTTTAATTTAATTAACTTTAATTATTTAATTTTCCTAGGCTTAGACTTAGGAAATACATTAAAATAATTAATTAATTAAATATCTCCCAAACCAGATGAAATTTACCAAATCCCTTTCTGGGTCTTGTAGATCATGTGTACTTTATTCCCTCCACATCCGATGCTATCCCCGCTACACAAAATCTCAACACTCCCTCTTAGCACGGAGTTTGATCTAGCAATACATCACACCATGTATCAAAAGATTTTGGGCTTGGTTTCTGTGTTGTTGATGCTTGGCTTGCCGCCACTCAACTCTGGACAGCTGCTGCCATTCTGTATTGCTGCCCATGACGCTGTCACTGCCAGTGCCACATCTGTACTGCAGCTCCCTCTCAATCTGTTGCATCTGTGTTGTCACCTGTTGCACTACATCTTCAGTTACTGAGAGAAACAACTAAATCTCCTGCCCAATCTTTGACAGACAAGTCAATTGCGCTGCATCCGCATCACTGAAGCTCCATCGGCTGCTGATCTGTGTTGTCATCTACAGAATGATGCACAGCTACAGCTCTGCACTGCATAAGTAAACTCCCTCTGCACTGTTGAAGTCACATCAGCCCCTTGTGTTGAAATCTCTCACGTTGCTGCTACACTGTGTTGTCCTGCTGAAGCCCCTACCCTGCTGTAGCTCTGCTCTACGTAAGTAGCTTTGCTCTACGCTGTTGAAGTCACATAAACCCCTACGTTGCTACTGCCTCTACGCTGTTGTTGCATCTGCACTGCGCTACTCCTTCCAGCCTTCAGATCTACCGCTGCTTCATCTGTGATCTATGCACCCACTGCTCCACTTGTCCCGCTACTGTCTTAAGGCTCCCGTAGCTCAGTTGTGATCTAAGAGATGAGCTGCTCAAGGATCCCGCCCCACTAGTTGCTCTACAGATCCATGTCACCCCACTTTCATGGTTCATGAACGCTCATGGTTGCATCATCTTCTGACCCATCATCCGCCACAGCAGCCTTGGAAGAAGAAGCTTCCTTGTCCTTTTTCTTTTGAGGACAATTACTTGTGAAATGTCCTAGTTAGCCACACTGGAAGCACTTGATCTTTGACAGATCTCTCTTCTTCTTTCCCTGCTGCCTCTTTGATGCCAAGGCAGCATCTTCTTCATCTTCCTTCTTCACCTTACCCGATCCCGTGTTGTACTGCTTCTTGGTGAATCTACGGAATTCTTCTTGACACATGATTGCCCACAAGTTGTCCTAGTCGGGAAGGTCCGCTCTGCCCAAGATACTTTGGACAAAGGTTTCCCACTCATCTGTGACCGCATTGAGAGCAGACCTGACCATCACATCATCCTCCACCTTTGCACCTGTGGCAATCAACTGGTCTTTGATTGACTGTAATCTGAAGAGAAAATGTTCCATGTCTTCACCCTTGGTCATCATGAATGACCGCATCTGAGTCTCCATAAGCATCTTCCTCTAGACAGACTTCCCCTCATATGGGGTTGCTAAGGCCTTCCACATCTCATTAGTTGTCTTCTTCTCAGCTATGTGTGGGACAACATGGTCCTTAACTCCATCCATTATCAGTCACTCGGCATGTCCAACAACTTCAGTATGCTTCCACAGGAGATCGGCATCGGTAGGCGTGACCAGAACTCGTTCTCCATGGTCTCTTACATGATATGCCTCTAGGACTATCAGGATTATAGCCTTCCAAACTGCAAAGTTGGATAGGCCATCTAATCTATCCTGATCACGCAACCCATGAGGAGCCATTTTCTCATAAATTTGTCAGAGCTCCTCCTCTCTGCTAGAGATCTGGATCTAGGGTCCTTTGCGAAATGGGCACCCTCTGCTCCCTCTGACAATTGATTTCCCTCCTTGGAAATATGTCAAATCAACAATGGTTCAGTTCTCTTCGATCCTCTGATCGATCTGCAAGTTTCTTTGGCTAGAAACTCTCTGAGAAGCTGATCTCCTCCCACTCTTTGTCACTAATGCTTGTGCTAAAATTCTAAAAACTTCAGAAATTTAATGCCACGAACACCTTCTGAAGTTCTGTAGCTCTGCTTTAGCCACTTCTGGATCAAAAAGCTTCAAATCTGCGTCACCCTAGCTGGCTTCAGATAATCCGAGCGTTGCCTCTGTGGAGTAAGTGTGTGGGCCTGCTGGGAGACAGCGTAAGACTGCGTCACCCTGCCCTCTGTGTAACTCTGCTCTCTCTGAAACTGCGTTGTCGATTCAGATCTACCCTTTTACTGCTACTGCTGCACTGGGAGAGACCCCAAAGCCGCCCTTGAAGCCCCTGCGTAAGCCTCTGCAACCTCTGCGTCCCTCTAAGCTGGCCTGGAGAGGGTTGCGTAACCCCAGAATGGGTGACGCAAACCCTACGCTACCCCTGAGGGTCTCTGTGTAACCCCTGAGGATCCCCTGCTGCCTAATGCTACACTGGGAGAGACTGCGTAGCTGAAGTTGCCTCTACACTGCGCAGCTGCTACCCTCTCTGCTGCTGCTGCTCCTACTTCTCTGCGCTGCCTCTGGAAGTTGCTCTCTGCCTCTTACTAATTCTAGGCATTGGGATCAGCCCATCCCCTTTGCCTAAACTCCCCTCTCTGCAGCTAAAACACTTCTGAGAATTCTTAGCAAACCCTGCCCTAGAATCTCAGCTTAGCTTCAGTGCTCTACATCTATGTGTCTTTACAAATGACCCCAAGCCTTTCCTTTATACTTTTCTCGTTGGAAAACCAACGGCCATGATCAGATCTTGAACCAATGGCTAAGATTAAAATAAAGCTTAATCAGTGTGACTTAAGACAATTTCATCACATGTTTAATTTAATTAACTTTAATTATTTAATTTTTCTAAGTTTAGACTTAGGAAATACATTAAAATAATTAATTAATTAAATATCTCCCAAACTAGATGAAATTTCCCAAATCCCTTTCTGGGTCTTGTAGATCATGTGTACTCTAGTCCCTCCACAAATTTTGGGAGCTAGAGCACATCTGATGTTACCCCCATTACACAAAATATCAACACCTAGCAGTTGTGCAGAGGAGAGAGGGAGCAGTTTGACTTTTTGTTGGCAAAGATGGCAACTAATGGGCTAAGAGATCAATATCAGTTGGAGGGAACCTCCAACTATGTGATCTGGTAGACAAGGATCACTTGTCTATTAGATGAGCATGATCTCAAGGCCTTTATCGATAATGTGGTAGTTGTCATGTGTAATAACAACAAATGGGATATTTTACTAAATTTGCATGAATTTACTTAAACCCAAAATTATGCCATAAAATCAACATGCATTTAACAGAAGATTTCCATGTAAAATAAAACACATAAAATACTGCAATCCAATACGACATAGAACAGGAAGAATCTCAGCTTTTATTATAAATAATAAAGGGGTTTACATATAGATCTAACCCAGAAAGAGCTGAGATGGAAAACTGGCCAACAATACAATCTGCTGCACTGCTACACGGCGATGACCTCCAAAACTGAACTACTGCAATCTCCCTTCGGCAACAGCGACCACTGAATCTACTGAAACACCTGTTGAAGATATGAATGATCCTCACTCCAATATTCCTAAAGCTCTGTGAAACTTCTGAATGAAGTCTCCTCCAGGAGAGTTGGGTTTCGTCCAACACTCACAAATCACCTGAGGGTTTCCATCCTGGGGCTACGGCTGAAGTAGAGAACCACGTCTCAAACCTCTCATACAAGAAAATGATATGATCCAAAGATATCCCTCAATTGTCTCCTTCCTTTCTTTTATAGATCTCTTGGAGCCTTCTAGAGCATTATTTTATTATTATTTTATTCATGGTGCACTTTTCCCTCTTATTAAAATATTCCTTTTTAATGCAAAAAAGAGTAAATTGGCTACCATGTCTCTTCTGGTCACTGAAACTCATGCCCAACCGTCCCATCATGTAGGTATCTTCGTCCCGAATCCAATAAGCTATTACACTAAGGTGTTCCATCATGTATTCCTCTTGGAATGCCACCTTGAGCGTAATCAACTGAGTTAAGCCCACAAATAACTGAAATTTTCGAAAGTTGTCGGAATGCACCGGAATGAAAGCCAAACTGCTCGGATGATGGAATATATCAAGCGAATGCCACCAGACATCATGGAAACCCCTCAAAACTCCTCCAAAAATCCCATGTGCCCGCTGATGACACCAACCTGTACCTATGACCGGTCTGCTCCTAACTCTGGAAGTCCATCCTAGCCCTGTCATAGGTGACACCAAAAAAGGGAATATTACATCATGGTAGATGCAATCCATTGAAATCCTACAAGAAGAATATGGCAAAGGCTAAGCGTTTGATCCTCGACGGAGTGAGGGATCATCTAGTATGTCACATTGCTGGCAAAGGGACTGCCAAGGAGATGTGGGATGCCTTAGCGACGTTATATCAAGGATCTTCCGAGCAGTGGAAGATGTTCTTGCAGGAAAAATGTGATCTATGAGAATGCAAAAGGGAGAACGCATTGATCCATTCCTTGCAAAGCTTCAAGAAACTCGAGAACAGTTGGCAATTGTCAGATCAGCACCTCAGGCCACAGAGATGGTAAGGTTGGCCCTGAACTTAGTCTCAGGTGAATGGCAAGTCTTTGTCCAGAACATCCTGGGCAGAGAAAGGTTGCCTGATTGGGAACAGATGTCGATCGCTCTTCAGCAGGAAGAGATGAGGCAAGATATGATCAAGTGTAAACTTTATGGCAACAGCAGCAGTGGGTCGAAGCCCAAGGAGGAGGAAGAGAATGCAGCCCTTGCATCCAAGGTACGACAGGAGTAGTAGAGGTCGAAAAAGGACGTCTAAAAGAACAAGTGTTTTCAGTGTGGCAAAATGGGTCACTACGCTACACAGTGTCCTCTCAAGAAGAAGGACAAGGACGAGAAACATGATCTGCATGTTGCAACTACAAGGATCGAGGAGGAGGAGTTCGCCATGATTGCCCACATATCTCCAAGGGAGAATTGGGGTGATCTAGACATGTAGTTTGAAAGGACAACAGTTGGGCAGGATCCCTGAGGAGTCCACCTCTTGGATCATTACCTTGCTACGAGTGCCCAAATCAGAAGTAGCAGGATGGACCAGTCTCAGTTGCTGCAGAGGAGTGACAGTGCATGACTAGAGAGCGCCAGAAACTGAGCAGCGCAGAACAAAGTTGGCAGCAGTGTTGTAAGGCACAACTTAGAGTCAGCAGCAATGCAATAGCTTCAGAGGGTCAGCACAGAGGCTAGCAGCAGTTATATCTTCAGTATTAGATGCATCATGCTAAACACTTACTTCAATATTTTGGATGTTTTTCTACTGCAACAACAACAAAGTTGCAGTGCAGATGTAGTTGGCAATAGCATGCAGGCTCAGCAGAAGCATAGATGCAACAGCGCAGTAGTTGGTGGACAGCAAAGTCAGGCATCAGCAGCGCAGAGGGAGATGTTCCAAAATCAGTGTAATGCTTCAGTAGCATGCATTACTAGAGCACATTCCTCGCTAAGAGGGAGTGATGATTTCTAGTAGCATCAGATATGCTCTAAGTCTCAAAATTTTGCAGGGAGGCTTAGACACATGTATTCCAAAATACCCAAAAAGCATTTTGGGAAATTCCACCCAAATGGGGTTTTATTAAAATAATTAATTATTTTTAATGGAAACCTAAGTATAAACTTAGGGAATTCAAATAATTAAATTGTATTAATAGAACTGAGTGTGAAACTTCTAGAAAAAGATGAAGATTGAGTCAATATGATCTGAGCCCTTGCTTATGTTTTAATTCGGGCCATTGATTTCTCAACGAGAAGATTATAAGAAGGACTTCAATGGGCATTTGGTAGACACAGAGAGTCTAGAGATCGATTTCTCTGGTGAGCAGCGCAGAGCAGTCGGAAAGATCATCGAGTTGGTTCTACGCAATGAGGGGCAAAGATAGTTCCGGTTGGAGATTTTTCCTGAGCCGGGAATACATCGCAGAGAAGGCAGAGAAGAGGACGCAGAAGAGGCAGCGTTGGGGATACGCTGGGCAGCGCAGAGCCACGCAGAGGCAGTGCTGAGCCTCTGAAGGGATCTGTATTTTTTCTCTGGATCAGTCAGATCCAGTGCCGAAGTGTTGGGGTGTGAGACTGGAGGGGAAAAATATCAACATCCAGCCAGCAAAAAGACCAGCTGAATGGAGTGACGTAATCCCCAACCAGAGTGATGCAGATTTGTGCAGAGGTTGCGCAGAGGTAGCGTGGGGCTCATCAATTCGGGGTTTGGTCAGTGTCGGATCTCCAATGTTAGTGTGAAGTAATCCTCACCGATTCTCTATTAGTCAGATTCTCCGTGAATAGCCAAATTTGGGCATCCAGTTGTATTCAGAAAAACTACTGCTTAATAATACAAACCCTCAGTTGCTGCACCAGTTTTCCCGTATTGGGTTTTTCTAGGGACTTAGACCAAAAATAACAGTGTCATGTGTGTTTAATTTTCTTGCTCAGATCTTGTGTCCACATTTATTTTCCGTAGCTTATTTAGTGAAGGTTGCAGTGTATTTTCTTCAGTATTTACTTGTAGAACACAGTAAATAACTTGTATAATTTATCAAGTAGGAGAAGTAATATCAGTTTGCTGCAATAGGATTCCGGGAGTAGGAATTTTCACAGTGCTCGTCAATCTCAATCTCTCAAAGATGGCACAACTAGCATATCGTGTCAGATCAGTCAATCTGATGGTCAATCTCAATTCGCAATCTATAAGAGCCGACACTGAGTTGACCAAGGGGGAGCTGAAGAGTATGCAATCCGATGGCGAAGTGTATAATGGGATCAAACAATGAATCTATCCCTCATGACCATGAAGCACTCAGCATAGAAGGCCATCTTCAGACATAGCCCACCTTGAGAGTTTATCCAAGTGACCTGTACATATCCTCTCAAATGATTGTATGTGTCTCTTGTTGGTCAGAAGAGGTGTCTGAATGCACTCAGAGAATATCTAAATGGAGGGATATAATCCATCTTAATACCAACAAATGCTAAGAGAGCTGAGACCCCATGCTTACCAGGTGCTAACCGAGCAATGGACTTTGATTAGCAATAGGCCAAGTACGGATACCGATCCCTTCTTGTCACTGTATCAACAAAGCTTTGAAGACAGTAGAAGAGAGATGAGGTTGAACATTGTCTAAAGCCGGAATGGGCAAGCACCAAATTCTGCAAGGATGATGGGCTAAGGAATTGTCTGCTTGCATCTGATGATGCAGGGAAGGAAGATAATCTGTACTCTCTCTGCTGAAGGCCAATGTTATACTCTGGTTCTAGTGCTTTTTGCCATTTCCCATGATTGCTTGCATGAGCAACCTTTTAAATTGCTAGTCAAGGGCTGTTAAAATAATATGTATGTGGAGAAAGTTTGAATCTTGCTTGTGCGGTGGCTACGAATGCTTCCTTCAATGTGGTAAATCTCTTTAAATATTTTCACCAAATTTGGCATTCCCAGGAAGAATTCATAAAAACTTGAATTTCTTTAATTTATAAGACTAATATGGTCCCATATTGCAAGCTATATCGTCCAAAACAAAATAGGAGTTTTTAGGCAGGCAACAAGTAAAAATGTTTAGCATGTCAACCTTGAACCCAAACAAAATTTGTAGCGAACGGCATGGTGATTGCTTAATTCAAATCATTATTGAATATTTTTTAGAATGAATAGAAGAATGACGAAGTAAGAGACACTAGATTATAATTAATAACAAGTATTTAATGATTTCTCATAGTATTTCTATCCGCTGGCACTGGGAGAAAAAATTATTTGCTAATCAGTTACCTTTTCTTCTTCATTTGCACTGCTAACTATTTGCTTTGATGATGCCAGGAAATGAAATTTCTCATCAAGCTCATTCATGGCTTTGTCAAAATTATTCATAAACTGTAAAAACAACAGAGCACTCACTCAGTATTTTCTTAGATGCTGTCTAATCAAGCTGAAAGATCAAAGACCATAAATATTATGTTCAGGAATGAGCAAATTTGACAATGAAATTAGTTCTCTTGGCTTTGATTATCCATCCAACAATAAAGGAACAGGTTTAACATTTTACAACCACGAGGAAAGGGTTCAGCAAAACTAACTACTCTTTCAATGGGGATGAATAGAATAGTTCTAATGCAGTTGAAAAGAGGGTAGACTCCATTCCTAATTGCCACTGTGAAACAATAGTGCTTTTGTAAAGCATAAAGATTTCTTATACTACTAATTAATCACCGGCAATGTGATTACAGTTTGGGCACCAGTCATATAACTCCTAGGTGGCTAAACCGTGTTTATCATACACATAACATTACAGGTTTTCTATAAAGAGAAAGACAAAATAAGTAGCTACAGCCCAGGTAGCTAAGAAAACCAATAATAATTGCCAATTTCATATTTCTATTATTAACTGCAGTTTGGATAATGACTACAGAAGAAAAAATAGTCTTAAAAAAGGCCTTCAGATACAAACAGAAAGTGGCAGGCGATACATGGCAGGATCCTATCAGTCGCTTGTAAAACAAGGACATTAAAAGTTGGACAAGACATTGAAGGAGGGAACCTAGATGAGGCATTGAAGCAAATGTACATTGGCCACAGCAATGTTGAGATGCTGCAAAAATACACACACATAGCTATATGTATATATGATACTCCCATTTGCATGTCATTCATAATATTCTTATACACTGGGATGGTGTGCAGGTTTCATGGAATAGGCATTGTTACCCACCACCTGTGGGTGACACCGATAGGAGAAATTTTTCTCCTAGACTGTCTTCAGCCAGCAGCCAGCAGCCCCTTGGAGCCCCCAGATAGCTTGATGTGACACCATTCTCTGCCACCTGAGCCAGCTATTATGTGCCCTCACCCATTTTTCATGATCGTATGTTTGAAAGTGGGCCTTCCAACCCCAAAGGTATGGTTTTTCATTATGTAATTGGGTATTTTTGCTTACTTATCATAGAGACATCCGGACATGGATTAGTGGGGTGATTCGCCAGAAAGAATGGGGTTGGTTTGTACTCTTGTCCCCTTCTCCAACTTGGTGGTTAATCTTGTATCCTAGTCCCGTGGGATCTCATATATTGGCTACTAGCTTTAGGAGTGGCACTACATGGGAAACCCCGATTTTAGTTGCATGGTCCCACTTCTGAACAACATATACATCATTCCCCTTTGCTCATTATAGCCCCTTTTCACATACTTCCCATCTGGGTCCACATTTGTCCATTGGGTTCACAAGGAGTTAGCTTCCCCCTCCCCTTATCCACACTTTGGGTCGGGCCTGAAACGATGCCCTGGAGGTTGATGCAACTAAAAAGAAAGTTAAAAGCTTAATTTGGCCACTCACAACAGGAAATGTACAATAGAATGCAAAAGATGTGTGAAAATTTCAATCTTGAAATACTACTGCAGTGATAGACTTACTTCTCCTACTTACAATAAGTTAATTACATAATTATTCAGTAAATTTTGGAATAAACACTACTGCAGCAATCGCTCATGTATATGCAGAGAACAAAACAGTAGAAAATACAACATAAGAATCAATCACATACACAGTTATTTTTGGACAATTGTCCCCCAAAAAACCCAATGTCAGAAAACCGGTGCAGCAGATGAGGGTTTATATTATTCTTCAGCAGTGAAATCTTTACAAGGAAAGTCTGACATAAATAATTGAGAAGACTTATTGAGATACACCTGAGAGATTTCTTCTTCAATACCTAGAAGAATTTCTGATACCTGAGGGAGTCACCTGCCCTCCCTGCATCACTCTGATTCTCTCTTGTGTGGCCCTCTGCGCAGAGCCAGCATAGCCCGCGTCACCATTGCGTGAGGCTACTGCACTGCTCCTGCGTGCTGCTTCTCTGATCTTATATTGCCTCCTTCCCTCGAACCCCGTCACTGCTTCAACCCTCTGCTTCCTCCACCCTGCAATGATCCCTCTGAAATCAAATTCTTTTCCTTCAGAATCGACTTCCCTTGGGTTACTAAACGTTTGTCCAGCTTACTTTCCAAATGACCCTCAAGCCTTCTTTTATAATCTTCTCATTGATGAATCAACGGCCCAGATTAGAAGTCTAATCAATGGCTAAGATTAAAACTTGACTTGATCTTCGTTCTCTAGAAGATTCACACAAGTTTAGACTTGGGGTCTCCATTAAAATAATTAATTATTTTAATAAAACATGAACCAAGTGGAATTCGACCTTAAAATACTAGTGCAATGATAGATTTACTTCTCCTACTTACAATAAGTTATTTACAAAATTATTCAATAAATTTTGAAATAAACACTACTGCAGCAATCATTCGTGCATATGCAGAGAACAAAACAGTACAAAATACAAGCATAAGAATCAATCACATAAACACAGTTATTTTTGGACAATTGTCCCCAGAAAAACCCAATGTGGGAAAATCAGTGCAACAGATGAGGGTTTATATTATTCTTCAGCAGTGGAATCTTTACAAGGAAAGTTTGACAGAAATAATTGAGAATACTTCTTGAGATGCACCTGAGAGATTGTACGTAATATCCCCAAAGGGGGAAATAACACTGTAAATAAAACGAGAAATATGCAGAGATAGAGATATAGAAAAAAATACAATCTTGAACCGAGATCATGGAACAATTACACATAGAATGCGGAAAGGCGAGCCATTTATTAATGCGAGAATACATATGTAGGGGTACAAGATAATCGGAATAAATGCACCTATCCTTGCTCAAGGCAAGTGAAGAATCCCTCTCGAGGAAAAATAGGAAATGGTGCACAGCGCACGATCCCAGTCCCAGCTGGAAGAAACGGAAGCTAGGAGTGCGATCCCCTTGCCGGAATGAGCTAAAAATCCACAGATCACCTATATACTCGTCTGCTCGGGACAAAACCCGAAGCAAAGGTGAAGCAAATGGACCACCTCCGAAAATCGCCCCCAGAAACCCTCCTCCTACAAAAACGCTGTGCCTTCAGGAACAGCTCAGAAGCTCAAGAAATATGCTGGCAAAAGGGTTGGATCTACCCACAAATCCTCCAGATGAGATGACTAACTCCTCAAGGCTGAAAACACTGAAAAATGCTGCCAGAACCCCACATAAAGACCCTACTCATCAGATCTGCGTCCTCCCTGACTGGATCTGCGTCCTCTCTGCCCAGATCTGCTGGATCTGAGTCATACAAGGCTGGATCTGCTAATATCTCTCCAGATCTGCATCCTACAAGGCTAGATCTGCTGCTAGCTCTTCAGATCTATGCTAGATCTGCCAATATCTCCTCAGATCTGCAACCTCAAGGGCTGGATCTGATGTTATCTCTTCAGATCTAGGCTGGATCTGCCAATATCTCCTCAGATCTGCAATCTCCCAAGCTGGATCTAGTGCTACCCCTCCAGATCTGCAACCTACAGAACCAGATCTGCAAATATCTGCTCGGATCTACAATCTCCAAGGCTGGATCTATCACTGTGCCTTCAGATCTGCGTCCTTCCTCTTCCTACTGGAACAGCGTCCTCACTCCAAACTGATCTGCGTCCTTCCTGCTGCTGAAACTGCGTTTTTCCTGCTAGATCTGCGCAGCCACTAGAGGGCTTCTTCCACTCCGACTCTCCACCTGAAACTGCTACTGAAACTGAAAGATAGAACTCGGAAATTAACCTTACTAGGGCGGGCACTCGAAGTCCCCCGAAGCTAAGGGTGAAACCAGAAATAACCTTACCAGGGCAGGCACTCGAAGTCCCCCGAGGCTAAGGGTGAGATCTCCGACCGGAGACACTCGTGCACTAAGCAGTGCTGCAGACCGACTAAACAACCGGCGTGCTGAAGCAGACAAAGTCTAGCTATCAATAAGAATATCAAAATCATGGATGATCCAAATGAGGTGAGAACCTCTCCTTTTATAATGCCAAACTCCCTCCAAAACTTAACTCTCCTTTGACCTGCGCAGTTTACCTTGGGTCAGCCTGATGCCTCCCCCATCATACTCATGTGGACCCCCAAGGCCCCCTCTCTTAAGTTACAACGTCAATCTACTAGGAAAAGAACACTTTATTATAAAGTGAGGTGACTAAAGTGAGGTGACCCTTCTTATTTCTCACTTTATTTATTATGTCTAGCTAAAGCGGCAAAATAAAGCAAAAATGAAATATTCCAATTAGCAAGGCTAATTGGGAATATTACAGTCTCCCCCGGCAAAACGTTGCTTGTCCTCAAGCAACTGAAGTGATGGATGTTGTAAAGTCTGCTCGCTCTCCCAAGTGGCATCCTCATCCGGCAAAAATTGCTTGTTCTCAAGCAATGCTTGAACAAGCCTACTCTCGAGCTGATGCTCCCTGCCGATACTGCAAAATGTGCCTGGGTCCCACTGAAACCTCTCTGTCTCCTGCATCACCCTGACATGAAGGGATATCTCAATGCCAGGATCCCAAACTGGCCTCTCATGGTACCAGCCAATCAATAGTCCGCCCGGATCCCATCGCCATTGTGGCCAATAATCGTACAAGCCCCATGGCTCGGACTGCTCACTGCCTCTAGCTATGACTGAAGACCATGACCGCTGCTGCTCTGCATCTATGGCTGTGTAAGTTGTCCCATCGACTGTGCACCTGCTCATCATCTCTCTCCCATCAAGGCATGGAGTCGAAAATATAATGAGGAATATCTCCCTCCTGTGGATCCTCCATCTCCAAGCAATCATCCAGACCAAATGAGCCACCTCCCAACAAGGCAACTCCCAAAAATCTCCTTCCACCTCAAGCTCTGGTAATGAAGGTGGGCTGAAAATATGAACTTGGCAAGCATCATAGCTTACCTCATGCTGTCCTTCTCTCCACTCATGACAGGTGTAGAGTCTATGCTGATCCTGGGCTACAAAATCATTGCCCTCCAATGGCAAAGTGAAAAACAATCCACCATAGAAGGTTCCTCCATCGATGAAGAACAAGCTGGCCCAAAACAAACCATAGTGCAGTCTCATCAACTGCAACCTCAGAAAATCACATGGCAAGCAATGTACAAGATCCAACACATCTACTAATGGATAGCAAATGGCTGAATATGACAACAACATAGGTCCAAACACTTGCCCATGGTTGTAAATATCAATCTCATGGCCCACATCAAAAGAGAACGCATACATAGTAGTGGTGGCCATGCCTCCTCCCATGCTCCCATTAGAACATGTAGTGCAGAAATTGTGAGAATTTTTCCCACTCACGGATACATCCAGCTCATGTGTCTCCCTCATAATCAAGCCTCCCATACAAATCTGATATATATCAGCAAATGAAGACATGATCAGCAGCAAAATGAAGGGAATGCCGAAGGTCTCATGTGGTGCAAGAAGATAATCCTCCTTATGCTTGGAAACCCAAGTCAAGAAGAATAGGCCATAGATGTCTCTATCATCATTACTTCTTGTAAGTGCAACAAATATGAAGTGATCCTGGGACCTATGGGTTATAGATCCACCATATCTCTGCTGCGCATACTTCCTCCATAATGTTCTGCTCCAAGGTGACAACGCTGCGAGCTCATGCAAATGAGTTCCTGTCAGTACAAGACTCTGTTCTTTGACATGCTCCTTGTCAAAGACTCCTCTAATAATGCTGCAATAAATATGGAATACCTCCCAAGGTGGAAGTGCTTCCCAATCAAAGACCATGGAGATTGTGCCATCTCCTTCTCCTGCAACATCATACAAAGTGTGAGAGCAAATCTGCCCTTTCTCTCCTAGGAACAACCCAAGCAACAAGACATTGTGTTGCCTCTCCATACCTCCATCAAACAACTCATGTGATGAAGACACAATGAATGATATGAGTAACACATCAACACCATGCATCCATACTCTATGCTGCTCAATGATGCAAGTATCCATCCATCTCTTCCCCAACCTCCTACTCTTAGGAAGAGTGTTTGCCAAGTGATGGCCAAACTCTTTCAAGAGTAACCAGCGCAGCCAAGCCTCCTGCTGCCTGGTGTCATAGATCTGCAAATAGCCTCCTAGCTCCTTGCTCATCAACCACATCCACTCAATACATTGTGGATGCCTCCTTCTCCTCATCCTGGTACTCCTCCCATGAGGGCTACCATCCTCCCAAATCAAATTGTTGATTTTGCACTTCATGGGATTTTGAAATATAAACTTCTCAAGGATCAATGAGACCCTGTCAAGAATCAAATAGGTGGTAGGCAAAAACCTCCCATCATGATGTGTGGGGCTCAAGGGATGTCCAACACAAGCATGAGAGATGTTATCCATCCGAAGATGTCCTCCATCTTCTATCTGCTCTTGTGAGAAGGGAACCAAATCATTGTGTTCCATAGCCCGCTCCATCGAGTACCAACTCAAAATCTCTCTCCATCCAATCTCAACATATGGATGTTGTACCCTGTACAACTCTGATCGTCTCATACCGCTATCCAAGTCAACATATGAGATCTGACTAGGTGGCTCTGCCTCTCTCTCTCCAACGGAAAGAGATGACTCAACGGCACTGCCAGTCCCATCCATGCATACCTGAAGGGGAATGATCTGACGCTCCAATGTGCCCTCTGGTTGTACCATCAGGGAATCCAGCTGTTCCCCAATGTGGACCAACTTGGCCGCCGACTTGGCACAAGTCGCTCTCATACCCTCCAGCTCCTGGTCCTGTAACAAAATGGTCTCCCGTACCGACGCGGCCTTCTCCCTCAAAACTCGAAAGTCTGTCCGAAGCCGATGATACTGCTGTCTGCGACCATCATCCAATATCTCTGTACCTGCCATTACCTCATCGAGGGTGGATACATCTCCTGACACCTCACCCATCTGTTGTGTGCTGCTACCACCCGAAGACTCGGACATGGCTCCAGTCATCACCTCAGTGGATGGCTCTACCGGGGTAGGCTCTACCTCCTCCACTACGATATCAACCGGCACGGTCAAGGAGGTCTCTAATGATGGTGAGTCCTGTGTCTCACTAGGTGTATCCTCGAACTCCCTGCAATCCTGCGTTCCCTCATCCTCTTCTCCACTGCTCTCGGAGAAGACCTCAATGAAGTGTGCCTTCCCTGCCGCACACCTGTGTCCTGATGCCCATGGCTCCCGGCAAGTGAAGCAAAACCGCTTCCTCCTCGGCTCTCTCCTGGCCTCATCATCAAACTACCCTCGTCCAGGATTCGCCTTGGGAGGCGGAGCCCTCGTGTCCTTACCCTTAGGCTGGAAGGCCTGCCTCTGGGGATAAGGTGTCCGAGTCCTGGGTAAGACATCCTGTAAGTCCCGAGTCCTGCTGATGGCATCCTGAAGGGTAGCCGGTCTGCTTGACCGGACTAAGTCACGAAGTGGCTCTGACAGCCCCTCCACAAACATGTAACCCATCCAAGCTGCAGATAAGTCAGGTACCAACCCCGAAATCCTCAAGAAGTCTGAAATGTATGTCTCTATACTCCCAGTCTGTTTGAGCTTGGTCAGCTCAACAAAAAAATACTGATCCGGATCCCTCCGGTCAAAACGCTCTACCACCCTCCGTGTAAACTCGGCATATGTCGTCACTGTAGAATGCCCAAGTGTCACCATCCCATGGAACCACCAATCCCGGGCCTCACCATCCAGATGCAATGTTGCCACCTTAATGGCCTTCTTCTCTGACATCTGGTTAAGCTGAAAATAGATGTCCAGTTTCTCCATCCAAGACTTTGCCGTAGTCTTCTGTGAACCATCAAACATCGGTAAATGAAATTTGCTTGCTGCACGGTGACTATCACGGTGGGAGCCACGTCCCTTGTTTCGATCATAAGACTTGCCGCCACATGGGCCCGGATATATTGATTAAAGGCATCCGCAGATTCACCTTTTATGCTGTAATCTGCAAAATGGCCGCATGTTATTTGGACTCACATCTCCTTTTGCCATTGGTATTTTTATCTGCTAGGTGCCTATAGGCTCCTCAGCGCACGGGCTGGCTGCGAGAAACCACCTTTCTTGTTTTAACTTCAACCTCCGGTTACCCACTGAGAAACTATTCGAAAATTCCGAGAATTTGGAAAGCTGATCGTCAAAACCCAGAAAAACCCAGAAAACTTTTTTCCTAATTCCAAACTTCAAAATTTGACCCTTTTTATTTTGGCCCTTTTTCCAACTGCGTTTCTGGAATTGCAACTGCTATTACTCTGTATGATCTCTTTTCTGATGTCATAGACCACAGGCTGAGCCAGAATTATGCTCTGATACCACTGTAATATCCCCAAAGGGAAATAACCAGTAATAAACAGAAATATGCCAGACAGATATAGAAAATACAATGCTGAACCAGATCATGGAACAATTACACATAGAATGCCAGAAAACTGAGCCATTTTATGAATCTGAAAGTACATAGAGAGGAGTACAAGAAAATCAGAATGAGGGCACCTATCCTTGCTCAAGGCAAGTGAAGAATCCTCTCAGAAAATAGGAAATGGCTACTACAGAAACTGCATCCCAGTTGCTGGAAGAAACTGCCGTAAACTGCTGCTGCTGGAGTGAACTGAAGCTAGGGGCTGATCCCCTTGCCGGAATGAGCTAAAAATCTACAGATCACCTATACTCGCTGCTCCGGACAAAACCCAGAAACCGTGAAGCAAATGGACCACCTCAGAAAATCGCCCCCAGAAACCCTCCTCCTACAAAAACGCTGTGCCTTCAGGAACAGCTCAGAAGCTCAAGAAATATGCTGGCAAAAGGGCTGGATCTACCCACAAATCCTCCAGATGAGATGACCAACTCCTCAAGGCTGAAAACACTGAAAAATGCTGCCAGAACCCCCCATAAAGACCCTACTCATCAGATCTGCGTCCTCCCTGACTGGATCTGCGTCCTCTCTGCCCAGATCTGCTGGATCTGAGTCATACAAGGCTGGATCTGCTACTATCTCTCCAGATCTGCGTCCCACAAGGCTTCTGACACCTGAGCGAGTCACTAGCCCTCCCTGCATCACTCTGATTCTCTCCTACGTGGCCCTCTACCCAGAGCTAGCGTAGCCCGCGTCACCACTTCATGAGGCTACTGCGTTGCTCCTGCGTGCTGCTTCTCTGATCTTCTGCTGCCTCCTTCCCTCGAATCCCGTAACTGCTTCAACCCTCTGCTTCCTTCATCCTACAATGCTCCCTCTGAAATCGAATTCTTTTCCTTCAAAATCAACTTCCCTCAAGTTATTGAACGCTTGCCCGGCTTACTTTCCAAATGACCTTCAAGCCTTCTTTTATAATCTTCTCACTGATGAATCAACTGCCCAGATTAGAAGTCTAATCAATGGCTAAGATTAAAACTTGACTTGATCCTCGCTTTCTGGAAGATTCACACTCAGTTTTATTAATACCCATTAATTATTTAGTTTCCCTAAGTTTAGACTTAGGGTCTCCATTAAAATAATTAAGTATTTTAATAAAACATGAACTGAGTGGAATTTCCACAAACGGTTTTTGGGTTCTTGGAATACTGGTGTCTAAGCCTCCTCACCAATTTTGAGACTTAGATCACTTTCCGATGCTACAAAAATCAACAAGATGGTCGGGACATACAAATTTAGCACGTGGGAAAAAGCCAAGCATGAGCTCTACCCCCTATCATCATGGCCATCACCCTGGTTCCTAGGGGCCCTATAAGAGCCCCCTGCATCATTAAAGAACCCACGATTGTCCCAACTCCTGTTGGGCAATGAACTGCCCAACCTTAAAGGGTTAATCACTGCCATATCATACGCATCATGCTCTTATTCCCTGGAGCCCCAAGCAATAATAAGAAAGAAAAATCAATAAAAGGCAAAAGGCATATGAAGAAGGGTGGAAAAACAAAGGTCGAGGTAACTCATGTACCACGATTGCTCCCTCCTACATCTATAAACCCATGTGTGGGTTTTCCCTCATTATAGTTGCCCTTGTACCATGGCATGTGTCTTCAAGCCTTCCCCTGCGACCCCATTCCGTTCCATCACCATTTCACATGACACCTACCATTTGACTGATGTACCATGCACCTGTCACTCCCTTAGAGGTTGAAACCACTCAATAGGGTCCTTTCTTAACCTCCCTCTTGAACATGGGGACACCTGTACATTCTAAAGCCCATTATGGAAGCGCATGCCACTATGAAGTGTCCACTTGATTCCCTGACTTGTAAGCTCATTTACTCAATTGAACTAATGAAATTGTTGTACTGAAAGGTGAGGAGACACATTGGATCTTATGTGAAAATTCGGTCACCCCGAATCATATTGCAGCAACTGATGTTAATTCTTCTAATTGTTAATTTACTCAACAATTTACTTGCAGTCTCCTACGGCAAATATCGAATCAAATACACCACAACCTTGACAAATAAAATACTGTGGAAGAAATAAAAGCGCTGGAAGAAATAGATGCACAAACACAAAATATACCATTATTTTTGGACCAATGTCCCCAGAAAAACCTAACTCGGGAAAACCGTTGCAGCAGCTGAGGGTTTTATTATTATGCAGTAGTGAAATCTGAGAAAAAACTACGGATGCCCAAACTGGCAAAAATAACTAGTGAGGAAAATTCCTCACTCTATAGGTTATCCGACACTGACCTCAGCTCAAATTTGAGTTGCTCCCAACTGCTTTTGCGCAGTCACTGCGTCCTTCCTGCTCGGAATTGTGTCACCTCTCACTGTCTCGTCAGCTACTTTTTGGGAAACTGATTCTCCCAGCCTCTGGAACTTCTCCCCAGCTTTTGGCACTGAGTCTCGACTTCTCCCCAGCAAAACAAAATTTTCCCCTAGATGGCACTGCGTTGCCTCATTGTGGCACTCTATGCCTCTCTACAAATGTACTTGTTGGATCTGGAATCCTTCCTCCAACTTCACTATCTTTGCCCCTCTCTCACTGCTTCAATCTCACTAAATCACTTGCGGCAACACACAACTCCTACTCTGGAAATCAATTTCTCATCAAAATCAAATGCTCAACTGATTTGGTGTGTGTTCTCCAAGCCCCATCGACTTCTTCTTATAATCCTTCGTTGAGACTTCAACGGCCATCATTAAATCCTAAATTGATGGCTAGGATTAACTAGAAATTGATCCATGTACTTTTCTAGAACATTCTCACCATGACTTAATTAAATATGATTAATTAATCATATTCCTTAAGTTTAGACTTAGAAAATATTAAAAATTGACTAATAAATCTAACTAAGTCGTCTCTAGGTGAAATTTCCATAAACGATTTCTGGGTTTTGGAGAATACATGTATTCTAGCCTCTCTACCAAATCTCGTGGCTAGAACACATTCAATGGTACAAAAACTAACACTCCCTCTAATCGAGGAATGTGTTCTAGTGCTGCAACCCACTGAAACAACACCTTGTCTCTGCATCATCTCCAATTACGTTGCTAATGTTTGGCTACTGTTGCCCACCAACCACTGCGCAACACTGATATGTGTTGCATTTGTGTTGCTACTGACCCTACTGAATTGTTGTCAACAATGCATCTGACTGCAACTCTGTTGCTACTGCTACAGCAACATCTGCAAATCCCTCTCATTTGTTGTTGCTACAACTGAGAACTATCCAAAATACTGAACCATCTGTGTTTAGTATGATGCATCTATCACCCGAGTCATGATTGTTACTAGTATCTACGTTGTCACTAAAGGCTCTGCGTTACTGTTGAATCTGCAACGTGCCAATTGCACTGCTACTAATTCTACACTGTGCTGCCCAGTATCTAACCACTACTAGCCATTGCATTTGTCACTCTGGCATCTCACTGCATCAACTGCCACTGGTCCATTTTGCTACTGCATACTGTGGGCTCCTGTAGTAAGGTACTGATTCAAGAGGTGGACCTCCTCAAGGATCATGCCCAGTCTGTAGCACTCTGGTGCTACAAAACCAAGTCACCCCACCTCACTCCTGGAGGGATGTCTGCAAACATGGTGAAATCTTCCTCCAGCCTGGAGGACATCCTAACAATCTCGGCTGAAGCTGCCTACTAGCCCTGCTTCTCCTCCTCGTCCTTCTTCTTGAGAGGACAATGAGTGTTGTAATGGCCTAGCTCGCCATACCTGAAGCACTTGACCTTTGACTGGTCCTTCTTCTTCCTACACTGCTCCCCCTGTCCCTGATTGGGACACTTCGATGCGAGGGTCATATTCTCCTCTTCCTTTACCTCCTTCGATCCATTGTTGTTGTTGCCGTTGATGTGGCTCTTCATCAAATCTCGCCTGAACTCCTCTTGCTGCAAGTCTGCCCACATTTTGTCCCATCTTCGCAAGGTTTCTCTACCCAAAATGCTTTGGACAAACACTTGCTACTCCTCGAAAACACTGTTGAGGGCTACTCACACCAACTCTGTAGGTTGAGGCAATGACCCTGTAGCTACCAGCTCATCTCAGATCTGCTGAATCCTGGTAAGGAAGGGGTCTATGCACTCCCCTTTCTGCATCCGGGTGCATCTCAGCTTTTCGTCTAAGTACATCTTCCGTTGCTCAGAAGATCCTTGGTATGGCGTGAAAAGAGTCCCACATCTCTTTGGTCGTTCCCAGGGCTACTATGTGTGAAACCACATGATCCCAAACTCCTTCAAGGATCAATCTCTTCGCCTTCGCCATCTCCTTCTTATACTGCTTCAGTTGATCTGGATCCGTGGGGACAACTACCACATTATCGATAAATACTTTGAGATCTGTAATATCCCGAAAGGGAAATAACCAGTAATACAAAGCATACAACAAGATACAAAATGCTATAAACTGAACATGAAGCAGATACACATGAAATAGAGAGAATACTGAGCCATTTTATTATACTGAGAAATAGAAATGAGTACAAGAGGTGATCAGAGTGATGGCACCTCAACTTGCACCAAGCAAGTGTATGAATACTCTCAGAATATCAAAGGAATGGTTGCTCTCTTCTCTGCGTCCAAGCTACTGGAAAACTGTCGTGCTGCTACTACTGCTGGAACAAAATGAGTATTTGGGGCTGCTCCCCTACTCGGAATGAGCTGAAACTCTGGAATCCGCCTCTACTCACAATAGCCAGAAAAGCCCGGAGAGCGTTTCTGGAATGGATGACCCCCGAAAATACCTCCTTTGAGGATCTACAACGCTATCCTCCTAAGGGCCACGCTGAGGCTGAATGAAATCCTCCAAAAGATGGCCTCCCGCTCTGCCAAAAGTCTCCAATAGGCAAGGGCTGGCCCCTTGCTCAATCTCCTGACCAAAATCCTCCGAAATACTGCTACCTCGAAGCTCCCTCAAGATGGACTGCGTCCTCCCTCTCAAGACTGCGCAGTCTCTATGGCTCTGCTCCTCCCACGAAATGCCAACACCAATCCTCCTGCAAAATACTGATGAGACTACCTCACCCAAGCAAGCACTCGAAGTCTCCCGGGGCTGAGGGTGGAATCTTCGAACGAAGACACCCGATGCACTAAACAGTGCTGCAAACAAGCTAAATAGCCAGCGTGCTCTAAGTCAAAGCGACTGCTCAATATGCATAAACTCGAATGAGGAAATGAGGAGGCTCTCCTCCTTTTTATAACGATGGGCCTCTCTCAACCCTTGGCCCCACCATCCCCTACGTTACCTCCATTTGGCCCACGTAGCCAACTCAACTGCGCTGGCCATGCTCACGCAATCCAAGTGGGACCCTCTTCACGTGGTCACTTGGCCCCCCTTGGCCCACCTTAGTCACAACGTTGTTTCTACTAGGTGACTTTAGGGAGTGAACTTTATTCTAAGTGAGTTATATCCCCCTCTTACTCACTTTTATTTATATTTTGACTATAGAAGGCAAAATTGATCAAAATTGATCAAAATTACAGTCTCCCCCGGCAAAAATGTTGCTTGACCCCAAGCAACTGTAGTGATGGATGCTGCAAGATCTTCTCACTTTCTCAAGTGGCATCCTCATCCGGTAAATTCTTCCATCTCACCAAGAATTCCCGGACTGTCCTGCTCCGCAACTATCTCTCTCTGACATCAATAATGGCCTCCGGCTGTAGCACCAAATGCCCCTCATCATCTGTAGGCGGAAGCTCTTCTGTCACTGTCACCTGTTATCCCAAAGCCTTCTTCAGGCATGATACGTGGAAGATGTTATGAATCTTGCTGCCTTGGGGCAGCTCCAACTCATAGGCAAACTGTCCAACCCTGCGTATCACCCTATAAGGTCCATAAAAGCGGGGCTTGAGCTTTTCAGCCCCCTTCTGCTTTAGAGTCGACTGTCGGTATGGCTGCAAGTGTAGGCAGACCAAGTCCCCTACCTCAAACTATCTCTCCACCCGACCCTTGTCGGCATACAGCTTCTGTTGGTTCTGTGCTGTAGCCATGTTATCCTTGAGAGCTCGGAGGATCTCCTGACTCTCTTGGATCCAATCTTTGGCCCTCGGAGCGTTGCTGGCACCAAACATCACATCAACGAAAGATAAAGCATGATAACCATATAATGCATAGAACGGAGACATGCCGATAGACATGTGATGTGTGTTGTTGTAGCAGTACTCTCCTAGGTGCAGCGACTTCAGCCATGCTCTCTGCTGCCCACTGACATAGTTACGCAAGTAGCCCTCCAACCACTTGCTAACTATATCTGTCTGTCCATCTGTCTGTGGGTGGTAGCTGGTGCTCGGTGTTAGCTCTATCCCCACCAGCCGAAAAAGCTCCTGCCAAAATCCGCCCATGAAGCGGTTGTCCCTGTCACTGACAATGGTCTTGGGAAGACCATATAACCTAAAGATATTCCAGAAGAACAGCTTTGCCACCTGTGCTGCTGTATAGTACGTGGATATGGCGAAAAAGTGTGCATATTTTGTCAGTCGATCAACGACGACAAATATACAGTCCTTGCCCTGCACCATGGGCAACCCTGTGATGAAGTCCATCGAAATACTCTCCCATTTCCCCTCTGGAATGGGAAGAAGCTGCAACAAACCTGCTGGATGGTTCATCTCCCCTTTGTTGCGCTGACAAACTTCGCACTCCCTAACATGCTGGAGTACGTTCTCCTTGAGGGCCTTCCATGAGAACCTCTCCCTGATGGCCTTGTAGGTTTTGGTAAACCCCTGGTGGCCGGACAATGGTGAATCATGAGAAGCCTGTAGTATCTTCTTCTTGAGCTGAGAGCCCTTAGTCAAGAAGATCATATCCCTGTAGTTGATGATCTCATCCATCACCCTGTATCTATCATGCGTCACCTGTCCATCCAGAACCTCACAAGCAAACCTGTCCTTGGAGTACTCCACCAAAAGTCGAGCCCTCCAATTTGCATCCAAACTCATCAGAGACAACGCGGCTGGTCTGCGTGAAAGTGCATCAGCCACCACGTTGTTCCTCCCCCTGACATACTCGATGTCAAAGTCATAGGCTTGGATCTTGCTGACCCACTTCTGCTGCCTCTCCTGTAGTTGCTTCTGCTCTAAGAAGAATCTGAGGCTGTTGTGGTCAATCCTCACCCTGAACCTATTACCTACCAAATACTGCCGAAATTTGGCCAATACATGCATGATGGCCAGCATCTCCTTGTCATATATGGCATATAACCGCTCATGTGGAAGGAGCTTCTGGCTCTCAAAAGCTATCGGGTGACCTTCCTGCATCAATACTGCACTGATCCCCTCTCCCGATGCATCACACTCTAGGACAAACGGCTGCGTGAAATCCGGAAATGCAAGTACTGGGCAGCTGTTCATCACCTCCTTGAGCCTATCAAAGACCCGTTGCGCTGTATCTGTCCAACTGAATGCCCCCTTCTTCGTCAAATCTGTCAGGGGTGCAGCAAGTTGAGAGAAACTTTTGAGGAACTTCCTGTAGTAGGTGCAGATACCCACAAACCCTCGAAGTTCTGTCACGTTTCTCGGCTCTGGCCAATCTCTGATAGCCCTAATCTTCTCCTCATGGACCCTCACTCCGTCCACCCTTATAATGTGTCCCAAATATAGCATCTCTGTCAACCCGAACTCTCACTTGGAGAGCTTAACATAAAACTGTTGCTCCTCCAAAATACGCAACACTGCCTCTATGTGATGGAGATGCTCCCCCCATGTCCTGTTATATATCAATATATCATCAAAGAAGACCAGCACAAACTTCGTCAGGTGACTACGGAAGATGTGGTTCATGCACGAATGGAAAGTGGCCGATGCGTTGGTTAGCCGGAAGGGCATCACCAAGAACTCAAAGTGGCCATAATGGCATCTGAAAGTGGTCTTGGGAATGCCTTGTTCCCTCACGCGAACCTGGTGGTACCCGGATCTCAAATCAATCTTTGAGAAGAACTGTGCCCCTCTCAACTCATCCATCAGCTCGTCAATTCGTGGTATAGGGTACCTGTTCTTCATGATTTTCTTGTTCAAAGCCCTGTAATCAATGCACATCCGCAATGCGCCGTCCTTCTTCTTCACCAACACTACCGAAGAAGCGAAAGGACTGGTGTTGGGCTATATGTGTCCAAGGGCTAACAGCTCACGGATAGCCCACTCAATCTCATCCCAATAGGCCTTGGGGTGCCTATAGGGTGTGGTAATGACGGCCTGAATGCCTTGCTCTAGCTGAATAGTATGCTCAAATCCCTGATCCGGTGGCTGACCTGGTGGTATCTCCCCAAACACCGTGGCATACCTGTCAAGGATGGTCTGAATCTCTGGATGAATCGCCTGCCCGGTAGTCCCTGCCTCTGATGCACGCAGCTCTACTGCCCACTCTATGTCTCCCTTCCGGAAGTCTGCCTCCATCCGATGAGCTGAAACAGTCTAGGGTGGGTAAGTGTGCATTCCCCGTATCTTCTCATGCTTCTCGGTCTTCTTATCATCCCACTCCATCTCCAAGGCCTCCCAATCCGTGGTGACCTTCCCTAGAGTGATCAGCCACTGTACACCCAATACCACATTGGTATCTGGTATGTTAACCACGAAAAAGTGGTCAGTCACTGTGTAGGTACCCATCGTCACTGCCAGCTCTGGAACATATCTGGCACACTACATCGTCTGATCTCCTGGGACCAACATTGAAAATCCATTGAAGCTCTTTGTCGGTATGCCTCTCCGCTCAACCATCTGTGCATCGATGAAGTTGTGGGTTGCCCCACTGTCTACCAGTACTGAAACTCGCTGCCCTCGTATTGTCCCTCGGACACACAGCGTCAGATACTTGGGTACTCCCCGCAATGCTGCAAGGGTCCCCCCTATGGGTGCAAAGGCTGCACCTCCTACTCCTGGTGGTGGAGGTGGCAAATGGTCCTATGCTGCATGGTTGCCTCCTGCCTCCACGTCATCATACTCATCTTCTTCCCCGCTACTCTCGAAGAAGACCTCAATAAAGTGTGCTTTGCCAGCAACACATCTGTGTCCTAGTGCCCACGGCTCCTGACATGTAAAACACAGCCTCTTCTTCTTCAACTCCCTCCTGGAATCATCATCCAACTGTCCCCTACCCGGATTCCCCTTTGGAGGCGGAATCCTCACATCCTTCCCCTTAGGCTGGAAAGCCTGTCTCTGGGGGGTAAGGCGTCAAGGTCCTGGGCAAGGAATCCTGCAAATCCCGAGTCTTGCCAACTGCGTCATGGAGTGTAGTTGGTCTAGTGGATCTGACCAATCCCTGAAGCGGCTCTGCTAACCCCTCAATGAACATATAAATCATCTGTGCCGCGGATTGATCTGGCACCATCACTAAAAGTCTGAGGAAATCTGAGATATAAGTATCTGGGCTCCTGGTCTACTTGAGCCTCGTCAGCTCAACAAAATGCTCCTCCGGATCCCTCCGATCAAACCTCTCTATCAATCTCCGAGTGAACTCGACATATGTAGTCACTGTCGAATGCCCGAGTGTAACCATCCCATGGAACCACCAATCCTGGGCCTCGCCATCCAGATGTAGTGCCGCCACCTTGATGGCCTCCGTCTTTGCCATCTGGTTGAGCTGGAAGTATATGTCCAGCTTCTCCACCCAAGCCTTTGCTAAACTGTTTGATGAACCATCAAACGTGTGCAAATGGAACCTGCTCACTGTGCGCTGAGTGTCTCCCTCGTGATAATGTCGGTGCCCTCTGTGATGGTCGCGGGGTTTGCTGTCTCGCTGGAGCTGAACAAAATCTCTGAATGGGAGAGCATCCCTGAACTCCTGCCCATATGCCTGATACTCCGCAAAATAATCACCGATGTGGCCATGCTCTGGCTCCTGCTGTGCTCCTACCCCAGTGTCTGCACCCAGGAAAGTGGACATAGTGGAACGTGTGGGGGCATGTGATGCCATGAGCTGAGTGGCATTGTGCTCCTGCAAATGGTGGGATGTGCCTGATCCCTCACCAATCTGAAAACTCCTTGGGGTTTCACGTTGTCTAGCCTCTACAGCAGTGAATCTCTGCCCCATCACCTCAATCTGCCTCGCCAGATCCTGTACTGACTTGAGGAGCATTTCCCCAAACTTCTTTGCATCGCTATCATCTACCATTGGCTCCTCCTGTTCTGAGTCCACTACTGGATCCTATTCTGCGTCCACTACTAGATCCTATTCTGCGTCCACTACTAGAACACGGTCACCCTCACCATAGGTGATTTGCAACCTACATTCTCTGTCACGGTACTTCCTACCCCTGTAGCAAATGTACGGCTTCTCCCTCGGTGTCATAGACAACTTGCTCCACAGGCTGAGCCAGGTCTATGAACTCTGATACCACTGTAATATCCCGAAACGGAAATAACCAGTAATACAAAGCATACAACAAGATACAAAATGCTATAAACTGAACCTGAAGCAGATACACATGAAATAGAGAGAACACTGAGCCATTTTATTATACTGAGAAATAGAAATGAGTACAAGAGGTGATCAGAGTGATGGCACCTCGACTTGCACCGGGAAAGTGTAGGAATACTCTCAGAATATCAAAGGAATGGCTGCTCTCTGCTCTACGTCCAAGCTGGTGGAAAACTGTTGTGCTGCTGCTACTGCTGGAACAAAATGAGTATTTGGGGCTGCTCCCCTACTCGGAATGAGCTAAAACTCTGGAATCCGCCTCTACTCACAATACCCAAAAAAGCCCAGAGTGTTTCTGAAATGGATGACCCCCAAAAATACCTCCCTTGAGGATCTACACTATCCTCCCAAGGGCCACGCTGAGGCTGAATGAAATCCTCCAAAAAATGGCCTCCCGCTCTGCCAAAAGTCTCCAATAGGCAAGGGCTGGCCCCTTGCTCAATCTCCTGACCAAAATCCTCCAAAATACTGCTACCTCGAAGCTCCCTCAAGATGGACTGCGTCCTCCCTCTCAAGACTGCGCAGTCTCTATGGCTCTGCTCCTCCCACGAAATGCCAACACCAATCCTCCTGCAAAATACTTATGAGACTACCTCACTCGAGCAAGCACTCGAAGTCTCCCGGGGCTGAGGGTGGGATCTCCGAACGGAGACACCCGATGCACTAAACAATGCTGCAAACAAGCTAAACAGCCATCGTGCTCTAAGTCGAAGTGACCAGCTCAATATGCATAAACTCGAATGAGGAAATGAGGAAGCTCTCCTTTTTATAACGATGGGCCTCTCTCAACCCTTGGCCCCACCATCCCCTACATTGCCTCCATTTGGCCCACGTAGCCAACTCAACTGCGCTGGCCATGCTCACGCAGTCCAAGTGGGCCCCTCTTCACGTGGTCACTTGGCCCCCCCTGGCCCACCTTAGTCACAACATTGTTTCTACTTGGTGACTTTAGGGAGTGAAATTTATTCTAAGTGAGTTATATCCCCCTCTTACTCACTTTTATTTATATTTTGACTACAGAAGGCAAAATTTATCAAAATTAATACTTCCAATTAGCTATCGCTAATTGGGAATATTACAAGCGCATACTCATCTAGAAGGAAGGAAATCTTTGCCTTCCAGATCACATAGTTGGAGGCTCCATCCAACCTATCCTGATCTCGCAGCCCAACTGTTGCCATCTCAACAAAATATGTCAAAAACCTCCTCTTCCCTTTTGCTCAGTTGTTTCTAGGCTCTACGCACTCCCTACTAGAGTGAGTAACTCTGCACACAACGACTGTTGATCTGCAAGGGAAATTGAACTTCTGAGACTAGACGTTTCCTGAGGAAAATTTTCCCTCGGTGTGTGCTCTTTCTTTTACCCGACGTTATTTTGTTGTAGCAAACTGCTGCAAAATAACTGCAACCAGCTAGAGATCTGCTCTGCAAGAAAAAATATTGTTGCTCCCTCTCCTCTGGTAATCCTCGAAGTGGAGAAATCAAATTTCCCTGTCGCTCTCTCAAAGAAATCAATTTTCCTCAAGAAATTGACCCTCTTGGCCAAGGAACTGCGCTGCTTATGGGGGTTTTGAACAGTTGCTCACACAAAGCAGCGAACCTCCTTCTCTTCTTCTACAACTGAGCTCTCCGGCTTACAATCTGCGCTCTGATACCATGTGAGAATTTGGTTTCCCCGAATCCTATTGCAGCAACTGATGTTAATTCTTCTAATTGTTACTTTACTCGACAATTTACTTGCATTTTCCTACGGAAAATATCAAATCAAATACACTGCAACCTTTCACAAATAAAATACTGCGGAAGAAATAAAAACGCTAGAAGAAATAGATGCATAGACACAAAATACATCATTTTTGTATCAATGTCCACAGAAAAACCCAACTCAGGAAAACTAGTGCAGCAGCTGAGGGTTTTATTATTATGCAGTAGTGAAATCTGATTACAAACTATGGATGCACAAAATGGCAATCCAAACAGAGATAAACTAGCAAAAATAACTAGTGAGGAAAACTCCTCACTCCATAGGCTATCCAACACTGACCTTAGCTCGAATTTGAGTCGCTCCCAACAGCGTTTGCACGGTTACTGCGTCACTCTACGTAGTCACTACGTCCCTCCAGCTCGGAACCGCGTCACCTCTCACTGTCTCGTCAGTTGCTGTCTGGGAAACTGATTATCCCGGCCTCTGGAATCTCTCTCCAGCTTCTAGCACTGAGTCTCGACTTCTCCCCAACAAAACGGAATTTGCCTCTAGAGGGCACTGCACTGCCTCATTGTGGCACTCTCTACCTCTTTTCAAATGTACTTGCCGGTTCTGGAATCCTTCCTCCAACTTCACTATCTTTGCCCCTCTCCCACTACTTCGATCTCACTGAATCACTTCTAGCAACACAGAGCTTCTACTTTGGAAATCAATTTATCAGCAAAATCGAATGCTCAACTGATTTGGTGTGTGTTCTCCAAGCACCATCGACTTCTTCTTATAATCATCCGTTGAGACTTCAATGACCACGATTAAATCTTAATCAATGGCTAGGATTAACTAGAAATCGATCCATGTACTTTTCTATAACATTCTCACCATCACTTAATTAATTATGATTAATTAGTCATATTCCCTAAGTTTAGACTTAGGAAATATTAAAAACTGATTAATAAATCTAATTAAGTCATCTCTAAGTGGAATTTCGATAAACGATTTCTGGGTTTTGGAGAATACATGTATCCTGGCCTCTCTACCAAATCTCGTGGCTAGAACACATTCAATGCTACAAAAACTAACATCTTATACAGGATTGCAGGTGGGTCTTCATCTTGGGGTTTAACCTCCCTATACAGGATCCAAGCCTTCCAGAGGGTCATGATGGCACTTTTAGGGTAAGCGTTGAGAGCCATGGGCCTCCTTGACAGCAGAGAATTGATTTCCACGCCATGGTATCTTTCAGCACCACATTAGGCTTGCTCGTGCCCCACTTATGCAGAGATGATGATGCACTTGGACCACATTGCCCAGCTGGCCACATGCTTGTACCAGACACTTGACAGTTGATCCAAGGCCCAGATGGGGTTTTGTCTCACCTAGGGAGATATGGGAGGGCGTGTATCATCATTCTAGCCCTCATGGATGGAGTATCGACATGTTGATCTACTTGGAGACCCATGAGACCATTCACTATGCCCCACAGCCACTTGGGAGCACTATAGAAGTTTTTCTTGGAAACCAAGGGGCCAACCCCTTAGTCATGATTTTGAAAGCCCTCTTCTTCATTTCGGCACATGGGGGACATATATTGTCCTTCCAACGGCCCTTTGCACCATGATTATATAATTTCAACCTCATTAGGAGGGCTTGTATTGTCTTTTTGGAGCTATTTGGTGGAGCTTGTACAGGAGTGTGAGGCCTTCCAGAGGAACAAGGGAGAATTCACCCATCTAGTCGGTATACTACAACCACTTCCCATTCCGGAGGGTAAATGGGAGAGCATCTCTATGGATTTAATCACAGAGCTCCCCATGGCGCAGGGTCGTGATTGCATTTACGTGGTGGTGGACAGGTTGACGAAGAACGCACATTTATTTGTTATCCCCTCCCAGTACTCTGCTTCGCAAGTCGCGGAGGTGTTTTCCAAAGAGGTCTTCCGTTTGCATGGTCTTCCTAAGACCATAGTTAGTGACAAGGGCAGATGCTTTATGGGGGCGCTTTGGCAGGAACTTTTCAGATTGGTGGGCACTGAGCTCACTCCTAGTACTAGTTACCACCCCCAGACGAGCGGACAAACCAAGATAGTCAACAAGTGGTTGGAGGAATACCTAGGGAATTACATGACAGGGCAGCAGCTAGCTTGGATGAGATGGCTACACTTGGGGGAGTATTGCTACAATACCACCCATCACATGTCCATTGATATGTGACATTTCCGTACTTTATATGGGTATGATGTTTTATCTTTTGCTGACCTTGTTTTTGGAGACAGTAGGGCCCCAAGGACCAAAACATCCTTAAGGCTCTCAAAGAAAACTTGCAGACCGCCCAGAATCAGCAAAAAATATATGCAGACAAGCACCGGGTTGAGAGGCACTTTGAGATGAGAGACTTAGTCTTTTTGCGCCTCCAACCATACAGGCAGTACAGGTTGAAGGAGAAGGGAGCCGAAAAGCTACAGTTGCGCTTTTATGGACCTTACAAGGTGAATAGGCAGATTGGAGAGGTGGCCTACAAGTTGGAGCTTCCACCTAGAAGCAGGGTCCATAACATTTTCCATGTCTCATGCCTCAAGAAGGTGTTGGGACAACATGTGACAGCCACTACAGAGTTACCCACACTGGATTATGAGGGGCACCTAGTGCTGGAGTTAGAGGCTATTTTGGAGACTAGGGAGAGGAGGCTAAGGAGCAGGATTATCAGAGAGTATTTGGTACGCTGGAATAATTTACTAGATGAGGATGCCACTTGGGAGAGCAAGCACATAATTCAACATCTGGCATTTGTGTTTCTAAACACGGATGGTCGGTAGATTTTTTCCCTCCAACCACATCCTAAAGCCAGGGTGGAATTTTCGTCAAAGTCTCAAGTGAGTCCTAGTGTTTTAGTCAAGTCTAATGTAAAAATGATTTGAGAATAATTAAGCTAGTTGGCTAAATTATTTTATTACAAATCACTTGGTCTACAAGATCATATTGTGTCACAGATTGGGTATGTATTGTGAGGGTCTTAGCCGAACGAGTATTCCCCCTTTGAGGGTTGATATTGTAAATCGTCTGTAAAAATTATTTTAATGCATGGTCCTTAATACTTCAACACCATGGCTAAAATATTAGAGGGTGGAATTATCATTAAATCCCCTCGAGTGACAATTAATTAATTTTTTTGGCAAAATAAAATTAAACCCTAAGCCAGAAAACTAACTAATTAGAGTCAAATTAAAATGTCTTAGGAAAATTAATTCTCCAAGTGGAAAAATGTGTGGGTATTAAATTAATTTTTGAAGGTCTCTAATATCCGCTAATGCGAAAATGACAGTAATACAAACAACTATAGAATAAAACTATAGCAAAATAAATTACACCATCAATACATGAGAAATTGAAGCCAAAAGATGAGTTGAGCCATTTTATTAATGTCAGGAATTGAATACAAAAGAGGTGTTGGAATAGGTGCACCTGGGGCCTACTCAAGGCAGGCTAGAATACTTCTCAACACAAGCTGAAATGACTCTCTGCAACTGGCTTTGCGTGGCTCTGGTGGTGCGTTACTCTGCCCATAAATGTTGTTGTTGGCTGACTTTGGACTGCTAGTTTGGCCGCTTCCACTGCTCAGAAAATTTCGGGCTTTAAACCTCGGACTCTACTCACAAAGCCCACAAAAACCCGCAAAGGAATTGACCAAATGTTGACCCTGGAATTTTGGCCCTATTTTCCCCTAGCTCCACTAGCTGTTCGCTGGGTTAGTATCTTTGTTTGACACCTCAAACCTGCCCAGAAAATTCTTCCAAATTAATCTTGGCTTCTCCTCAATAAACCCAGAAAAACCCAGAAAGGGTTCATCGTAGTTTTGACCTCAGAATTTGGCCCTCTTGGGCTTGGCTCACCCAACTATTGTGAAATTCAACTCCTGGTTGGAACTGCTTGTAGATGTCTCCAAAATTGTTGCCAAAATCCCTGGTAGGAGGTGTCTATCCTCGCCTCCAAATCCTCCGGCTAAACTCCTCTTCTCTCCCGCACTCTCGGCACTTCCTCTAAACTGCACTGCGCAATCTCTGCTACCTCTACGCAGTCCTAAAGGGGCTACGCACTCCTGCTGCTGTTGCTATGTCAACTCCTTGCCAAAATTGTGGAACTACTCTCCCGGGTGGGCACTCGAAGTCCCCCGAGGTAGAGGTTGAGATCTCTACCTGAAGATCTCGTGTGCTAAATAGCACGGCAGACTTGGCACCCGACACGAGCGTGCTATGTCGAGATGACAATCAAAATGGAAGATGAATGAATGAGGAAATGAGTTTCCTTCACTTCCTTTTATCAATTGAACCCCAACGTTCCCTTGGGCCCCCACCATGGACTGCACAGTTCCCTCATCCAACCACTCACTATGTTGCCCCCATAGAGCCTGTCCCATGCTGCCACCTAGGGAACTAACTCCGAATCGAATGTTGGCCACATGAACCCTACTAAGGCCGCAATTTTTCCTTGTGAACTATAGGAGTAGGTTGTAGTTTTTCCCTTAATTATTAATTGTGGGTCTCGACCCACCTTATTTATGCTTGACATTAGAAACATCAAAATTTATCAAAAATTAATATTCTAATTAGCAGAATTGATAATTAGGGATGTTAAAGTCCTCCCTGCCAAAAATTGTTTGTCCTCAAGCAATGCCTGAACAAGCATCCTCTCTAGCTGATGCTCCCCACTGTCACTGCAAAAAAGTGCCAGGGTCCTAGATGCGCCACTGAACCATCTAGGACTTCTACATCTCCCTGATATGAAGGGATCCCTCAATACCCAAATCCCAAGCCATCCTGTCCAACATGAAACTCCCCGTGCTCCACTCACCACCCTGCCAAGAAAAAGTAGTAGAAGTCCTCTGAACACCATCAGTGAGTAGGGAATCATGATAATATGGCACTATGCCCAACTCCTCATGAAGTTTCCCTACCAAGTAGTCCATCCCATGCACTCCAAGAGTAAACCCTTGAAGATACCACCTAATCCCTGCAGAGAGCATCCTGCTGACATGAGCCCCTCCTACTATCATCCTACTGACCAACCTGCCATGCTAATGAAGTCCCCCACTCCATTAGTGACTCGCTAAAGCCTAATGGAAGATCTACATGATCTCCCCATGTAGTATACAGCTCATCCCTAAAGGTTATCAAGCAGTGTAGAGTTGTAATGCTCGAGTCCCGTGCTAATCTCGGAGAGGTGCCACCATGCTGACACTACGCCACTGTGACTATGAGATACTCCCCATCGTGTGCAAATTGTATCCCTCTTTCCTGGGGCCTTGTGGCGAAAAATTTGTGAAGGCCAAGCTCATCCTGCCCGGGCATCTCCATGATGCTGATATCTACCCCTCCACTGCCAATCATGACCCTAAGCAACAACATGATAAGTTTGCCTTGCCATGCAGTGGCGGCCTCAGTGCTCCCCCACGTGTCAAACCCAAGGTAGACTGGATCACCCTCTGCCATGTCCCTGCTCATCACAAAGTGGAGTGGACCACCTACCCAACAGATCCCTGGATCCCCCAACCATACTAGGAGCTCACAACTCCCACTCCTCACGAGATGCCGCTACGTAGCACTGCTACCTACTAGAACCCATCTGGCCCTCAGCTCTAACCCCTGTATGCATTCCCTAGGTGGACCCCAAGTATCAAAATTTTGTCCCACACATGTGTACCTGCCTTGCTCCTGCCAGACCACGTAGTGAAATCCGCTATCCCAACTCCTGATGATACACCCGAACACTACTCGGAGTCTGGGTACCCTCCTATAGTCGAAGTCTACCATCAATCGTCCCTCAAATGTGAGCCCAAGGGTGGAACATATGCTACCTTGGCAATCAAACACGCCATCCCTAAGCATCTACCTGTCAACTCGTGCACCTACAAAGTATCTCAACTGGAGAGTCTCCCCCAGGCTCATGGCACGCGGTATCTCATCCAACTGCCTAGGGTGAGCCTCCCGTGCCCTACTGCCTGAATGGAGAGTGTCAAGGGGCACCAACCAAACACTCTGCGACCGTAAGAAACACTAGAGGATGATGGGTGGGTATGTCCCCAAGGGGATGATCAAGAGTCTACCTGAATGCTCAAGAGTAATCCTCTGGACGACACTCTCTGCCTCGGATCTGCTGATAAGACCCTCGTAGCCCTGTCTCCGCTAAACATGGTGTCTCCAGATGCTCAACAAGATCCTCATCAATCCTAGGTGAGCTGCATCCCATGGTACACCTAATGCCCTTGCCCATAAGTCCCCTTGGAGGCAACGCTCCAAGAGCTCGCTACGCCGCATCATGTGTCACTGCATACCACCAAGTGTCTCCACACTCCTCGACATGCCACTGGATGTTGCAACCTATCCCTGTACACCACCGGATACCCCCGGCTACGGCTATACCATCCTGTATCGTCATGTATCCCTCCTTTGTCACTGCACCTGTCACTCCCCAAATGTACCTAATGCGATGTGAGGCACTTCTACTCCACAGCGCAATCCGACATACTACAACACACCCCCATGCATCTTCATGCTCCTCTGCAGGCCACTACTCCTTTCTGTATAGCCTCGCACACTCTTAGATGTTATGGCCTAATACTGGGTTTGTATGCATCACTCTGCATCCCTCTACATAACACTGGACCCTATGACATAACTCTGTGTAGTCCTATGTATCAGCGTCGACTGTCGTACCACCCTGTAACGTATAGTATCCTGCATGGGCCAAAATATCCACCACTCTCCTAGTAAACCCTCCATGATGTGGGCTACATCTCCCCATCTACTCTGAAGGACTAGAGCGGCCCGGCTCCTCACATGCCAATGAAAATGACACCACTGCGCCTATCCTCTATAGCTCAAGTGTCCCATATACCGATGAGAAAGCATTGTCTCTATGTAATGCCCTGTCTGGTGGCCTGTCAGTTCCACCTCCTCCTACCAGCTCCTGCCAAAGTAGGCTAATCACCCTGTGACTCCGCGCACATTCAATATGCTGGGGTAACTCATGAAAAGTGTATTATTCCCCCCTGACGAACCATCCTGTCACTAGAGTTGTCCAGGGCTTTGATACAGATCTGAAAATTTGTGTACACCCAAACATTAGATCCATCGCGCAACTACTACCATCACCTACTGACTCTATGATGTGATGGGAAATCCCACCTAGATCCCAACAACAATCTAGCCCTCGTGTTCCTCTGGTAATCCATGGACTCAGATGAAATGTGGCCATGGATGTATTCAACTGCCTAGCCTGCTCCATGACGTACCAGCTCAGTACCTCTTGCCATACAATCCCAAAGGAGGGATTGAATGTGCAATCCTCTGTCGAAGGAACAAGCCCTCCAAGTTGGTGTGGTGTCATGCTAAGCTCATGTTGCTCAGTCTTGCTAACCTGGCCATCCCCTCGAGTATGTCTAGACAACTATACCTCCCTCAATTCAATGTGTAAGGTTGGGCTAAAAATGTTGTAGTCCCTACCAGTGTGCCTCTCGAGCGAATTGCGTTGGAAACCCAACACATGGCCTCTGCGTTGCCCCTCATCAATGGCTATCCCAACGGATGGCTGCACATCCTCCTCCACCATGGACTCAACATGAGCCTCCCACTGCTCAGACAACCCAACATGCAAGACGAGATCATCAGTCAACTGTAGATGGTTGTCGTTCTAAAGCTCTGTCATAGACCGATATTCCTCATCAATGGTTGTGTGCTCCACTACCTCCTCCAATCTGTCCACCAGGGCTACCAAAGGGAACTCCATCATAAGTGACTCCTGTGTCACACTAGGTGTATCCTTGTGCTCCTCCTGCGTGCCATTAGCCTCATGCTCAGCTGGCTGGAATGTATCTGGATGAACTCTCTCCTCAATGTGTATGTTCACTCTCATCTCATCACTACCTTTGTCTTCCACCTTTGTTTCATCAAGGGGGGATACCTCTCCGGGCACCTCACCCATCTGTTGTATGTTGTTATCACCCAAAAACTCGGACACGACCACAATCATCACCTCAATGGATGGCACTCATGGGGTAGGCTCTACTCTCTCCACTAAGATGTCAACCGACACGATCAAGGAAGTCTCCAACACGGGTGACCCCTGCATCATACTGGGTGTATCCACTTGCTCCCCACGAACCTGTGTGGTTGGTTGTACCACCACGGCCTATGCAACTCCAGTGTCTCTTCTATAAGGAAGAGGATAGAACTCGTCTGATGCCTTCATCAATTCAGTCAATAATTTGCGGTAAGTAAATCCCCTTTGTGTCATGGTTTGTCTATGGTTAACCTATCACTATGTATACATGCACAAATCTTCCCTGATCTAATTGATTACTCCATAGTTGGCGAAGATCATGGCTCGGATACCACTGTAATATCCCCAAATGGGAAAATGACAGTAATACAAGCAACAATAGACTAAAACTACAGCAAAATAAATTACACAATCAATACATGAGAAATTGAAGCCAAAAGATGAGTTAGCCATTTTATTAATGTCAAGAATTGAGTACAAAATAGGTGTTGGAATAGGTGCAGCCGAGGCCTACTCAAGGCAGGCTAGAATACTTCTCAACCTAAGCTGAAATGACTCTCTGCAACTGACTCTACGTGGCTCTGGGGTTGCGCTGCTCTGCCCAGAAATGTTGTTGTTAGTTAAATTCGATTGCTAGTTTGGTCGCTTCCACTGCTCAGAAAATTTCGGGGTTTTCAACCAGAACTCTAGTCACAAAACCCACAAAAACCCATGAAGGAATTGGCCAAATGTTGACCCCTGAATTTCGGCCCTCTTTTCCCCTAGCTCCACTAGTTGTTGGCTGAGTTAAAACTTAAGATCTTTGTTTGGCACCTCAAACATGCCTAGAAAATTCTGCCAAAATAATCTTGGCTTCTCCTCAATAAACCTAGAAAAACCCAGAAAGGGTTCGTCCTAGTTTTGACCTCGAATTTGACCCTCTTGGACTTGGCTCACCCAACTGCTGGGAAATTCGACTCTTGGCTTAAATTGTTGGTAGATGTCTCCAAAATGCTTCCAAAATCCTTGGTAGGAGGTGGCTAGCCTCCCCTCCAAATCCTCCGGCTAAACTCCTCTTCTCTCCCACATTCTCGACACTTCCTCTAGACTGCACTGCGCAATCACTACGCAGTCTTTGCTGCCTCTATGCAGTCGTGAAGGGACTACGCACTCCTGTTGTTGCTGCTATGTCAACTCCTCACCAAAATTGTGGAACTACTCTATTGAGCGGGCACTCGAACTCCCCCGAGGTAGAGGTTGAGATCTCCACCTGAAGATCTCGTGTGTTAAACAACACCGCAGACCTAGCACTCGACACAAGCGTGCTATGTCAAGATGACAATCAAAATAGAAGATGAATAAATGAGGAAATGAGTTGCCTTCACTTCCCTTTATCAATTGAGCCCCCAACGTTCCCTTGGGCCTCACCATGGACTGCGCAGTCCACTCATCCAGCCACTCACTATGCTACCCCCATAGAGCCTCTCCCACGCTGCCACCTAGGGAAATGCCTTTGAATCGAATGTTGGCCATATGGACCCCACTAAGGCCGCAATTTTTCCTTATGAACTATCGGAGTAGGTTGTAGTTTTTACCTTAATTATTAATTGTGGGTCTCGAACCACCTTATTTCTGCTTGACATTAGAAACATCAAAATTTATTAAAATTTAGTATTCTAGTTAGCAGAATTGCTAATTAGGGATATTACACTACACTAAGGGAATATTGTATATTTCAAGAAAATTTAGACCCTTGGAACTTGGTGGTTAAGTCAAAAGTCTATTTTTTGACGAAATTAGCTCAAAATAATTAATTTTGAGTTAATAAAAATAGAATTAAATGATAAATTCGAAAATTCCTCAAAAACAAAAATTCAATGGCCAAGATTAAAAAATCTTCAAGTATTTATCAACGATCGAGATTATTTTGACAAGGATCAAAGAAACTAGCCATTACTTTTCCACTTGGAGGATTTATCTATAAATTAAAGAGTCATTTGAGTCTCTAGCACAATGATCTTTGGCTAGAAAATTGTTGCTGAAGCATCTTTGTAACAATATTGTCCCAATAGGAACTATTTTTCTCTATCATAATAAAGATTTTGGGGTGCAATTCAAAGTGTTCCATGTTCATTGATTTAAGGTACGTACTGACTACTTTCCTATATTGTGTTGAATAATGGTAAGATTTGTTTTCATTAACATGGAGATAAAATCGTGCTATTGATAATTTTGGACTAATCTTAAGTGGTTTGATTCCCCATATGATAAGAAATTGTCTTGAGATAAATACATAGTGTTTGCAGGTACTTTAGTCTTTGGCCTCCAAGTTCACAAACTTGGATAGTAATCATTTCACTTGGATCCTAAATATTTGTGTGGTGAATTAAATCTTGGCTAAGGCTATAGTGTGCGTTGGGGTTTCTAAAGGTTTTTTAGCCATTTATCAAATAGATAGCCATAAAAATATTTTTCTCAAAAATTTGAATTTTCAAAAACCTTCTATATTTGTAGATTTTGTAAATAATTTTGTAAATATAATTTGTAAACTATTTTTGCTACCTTGGGTTTTTGGGGGTTTTAAGAATTTTTTGTATATATTTGGGGTTTGGGTGTTCTATTTTCATTTATGCATGTTTAATTAAGAGATCAAGCTAAAGTAGAGCTAGATCTCGGCCCTTGAGGGTAAGATGTAGTCTCTAGAAATATTTGCAGGGCTACCCACTTAAGATTTTGCAGCAAATTTCAGATTCGAAAGGGAAAACAATTCTGAACCAGGGGTTTTATTTTTTTAGGCCTCCTGGGCCTAGATCTAGCCCCTAGAGAGCCAACGTCTCCCTTACTTGGCTTATGTCATCCTTTTTCAACTTTTGTCTCATCCTTCAGGGCCTCCTAAGGCCAGCGTTGGCCTTTTAGGACTTCAACCATCACTTGTGGGCGCAACATAAGGGTTTTAAGGCCTTTTAGACCTGGTCGTGAGGCCTAAAGGCCTAGACTATAGAAATTTTTGAATCCTTACACTTTATGTAGAAATTATTATTGTTAATCCGGTTATGCTCCTCCTACTTAGACAAGTTATTAACTGAATAAATTCAAGTTAAAATTGAAGCAAAACACACAACAGATCTCTACCAATCCAAATCTAGAACAAGTTCATGCACACATAGACAAAGTGACAGTTATTTCTGGACAAATAGTCCCCGGAAAAACCCAATGCGGGAAAACCAGTCTCTGGCTGCTGGAGGGTTTTATTATTAAGAATATTTCTGAATACACAAATCTAGGTTCCAGATCTGGAAATCCCAACAGAGAATATACTAAATATACAGCTAATTGGTTGATCTAGGGCCAAAATAATGACTGATCCACACTCTCAAATGGGATTTACAGAACTCAGCCAAGATTAGGGCCTAGAAACCCCAGCGCTGCCCCTAAAAGCTTCTGCGTCAGACTCTAAAGCACCTCCAACCCTCAGCGCTGCTCCGGAAGAGATTGTGTTACCCCACACTGGGTGACGCAGTCACTACGTTGCCCCTAAGGGTCTCTATGTAACCCTCTGAGGGTTTCCTGCTGAAAATCATGCTCTCTTTGGAGGGACTGCGTTGTCCTTGTTGTTGCTACTGCTCTCCTCTTCTGCGCTATCATTGAGCTAATCTCTGCCTCTTGTGTATTCTAGACCCCGGGATCAGATCATTCCCTTGGCCTAGATTCCCCTCTCTGCAGTTGAAACACTTCTGAGTATTCTTAGCAAACCCTGCCCTAGAATCTCAGCTTAGCTTCAGTGCTCTACCTCTGTGTGTCTTTATAAATGACCCCAAGCCTTTCCTTTATACTTTTCTCGTTGGCAAATCAACGACCATGATCAAATCTTGAATCAATGGCTAATATTAAAAGAAATCTTGATCCGTGTGACTTAAAACAATTTCATCACACGTTTAATGAAATTCACTTTAATTATTTAAGTTCCCTAAGTTTTAACTTAGGAAATACATTAAAATAATTAATTAATTCAATATCTCCTAAACCAGATGAAATTTCCCAAATCAATTTCTGGGTCTTGTAGATCAAGTGTACTCTAGTCCCTCCACAAAATTTGGGAGCTAGAGCACAACTGATGCTACCCCAAATACACAAAATCTCAACACTCCCTCTTAGCATTAAGGGTGTGCTCTAGCAATGCATCACACTTATGCATTACATGACTTTGAGTACTGGTTCTGTGCTGCTGAAGCTTGGCCTGCTGCCACTCAACTCTGCACTCCTGCTGCCACTTTGTATTGCTGCCCATGACTTTGCCACTACCACTGCAACCATTGTACTGCAGCTCCCTCTCAACATGTTGCATCTGTGCTGCTCATAGCACTACCACTGCTGATATGCTGCACTGCAACTTCAATTGTTTAGAGAAACAACTAAATCTCCTGCCCAATCTTTGACAAACAAGTTTGATGGGCTGCATCCTCATCATTGAAGCTCTATAGGCCACAGATCTGTGCTGGCATCTAAAGGACAATGCACAGCTACAGCTCTGCCAACGTAATCAGACTCCCTCTGCACTACTGAAGTCACATCAGCCCCTTGTGCTGAAATCTATCACGTTGCTGTTGCATTGCGCTGTCCCTCTGAAGCCTTTTGCGTTGTTGTAGCTCTGCTATGTGCTGTTGAAGTCACATCAACCTCTACGCTGTTGCTGCCTTGCTCTGCGCTGCTCCTTCCAGTCTTCAGTTTTGCCTCTGCCTGCTTCATTTGTGATCTATGCACCCACTACTCCACTTGTCCCGCTACTATCTTAAGGTTGTCATAGCTCGCATGTGATCCAAGAGATGAGCTGCTCAAGGATCCTGCCTTACTTCTATGTAGCTCCTCTACATGTCCATGTAACCCCACCTCCGTGGTTCATGAGCACTCATGGCTGCATCATCTTCTGACCCATCATCTACCACAGCTGCTTTGGAAGAAGATGCTTCCTTGTCCTTTTTCTTCTAAGGACAATGGCTGGAAAAATGTCCCATTTCACCACACTGGAAGCACTTGATCTTGGAGAGATCCTTCTTCTTCTTTGGTTGCTTCTTTGATGCCAAGGTTGCATCTTCCTCATCTTCCTTCTTCACTTTGCTCAATCCAAGGTTGTGTTGCCTCTTGGTGAATCTACGAAGTTCTTCTTGTGTTGCCTCTGGGAGATCTGCTCTGCCCAAGATACTTCGGACAAAGGTTTCCCACTCATCTATGACTGCATTGAGAGCAATCCTGACTATCACAGCATCGTCCACCATTGCACCCGTTGCAGTCAACTGATCTTTGATTGACTGCAATCTGAAGAGAAAATGTTCCATGTATTCTCCCTTAGTCATCATGAATGACCTCATCTAAGTCTCCAACAACATTTTTCTTTGGACAGACTTTCCCTCATACAGGGAAGTCAAGGCCTTCCACATCTCGTTAGATGTCTTCTTCTCAGCTATGTGTGGTACAATATGGTCCTTAATACTATCCATAATTAGCCACTTGGCATGCCCAACAGCCTCCTTATGCTTCCAAAGGAGATCCAGATCTGTCGATGTGGCCAGAGTTCGCTCTGCGTGGTCTCTAAGATTATATGCCTCAAGGACAATTAGGAGCCTTGCCTTCCAAACTGAAAATTTTGAGAGGCCATCCAGCCTATCCTGATCACACAGTCCATGAGGAGCCATCTACTCAGAATGAGTCGAAACTTCCTTTTCTCTTTGCTAGAGAAATGGATCTAAGGCCCTTCGTGAAACATGCACCTTCTGCTCCCTCTAACTGATTTCCCTCCTTGGAAATCTGCCAAATCAATTATGATTCAGCTTCCTCTTTGATCCTCTAATCAACCTGCAAGTTTCCTTTGGCAAGAAAAATCTCTGAGAAGCTGATCTCCTGCCGCTCTTTGTCACTTGTGCTAAGGCTAAAAAAATCTGAAAACTTCAAAAATTTAACCCACGAGCACCTTCTGAATTTCTGCAACTTTTCTACAGTCTTTTCTGGATCTGACAGATTCATATCTGAATCACACTGGCTGGCTTCAAACCAATCCAGCGTTGTTTCTGAGCTGCCTCTGCGCAGTAATTGTGTGGGCTTGCTAGGACACGGTGCTGGATAGCGTCACCCTTCCCTCTGCGTGGATCTGCTTCTGAAAACTGCATTGTCCCTTCAGATCTACGTTTCTGCTGCTTTCTCCAGCTAGAACCTTCAGTCTCTTCTGTTGGTGACCCTCCTAGATCTGCAATTGCTCCGATACCATGTAGAAATTTCTGAATACTTACACTTTATACAAAAATTATTACTGTTAATCTGGTTATGCTCCTCCTACTTAGACAAGTTATTAACTGAACAAATTCAAGTTAAAATCAAAGCAAAACACATATCAAATCTCTAACAATCCAAATCTAGAATAAGTTCATGCACACATAGACAAAGTGACACAGTTATTTCTGGACAAATAATCCCCGGAAAAACCCAATGCCAGAAAACCGACCTCTGGCTGCTAGAGGGTTTTTTATTAAAAATATTTCTGAATACACAAATCTGGGTTCCAGATCTGGAAATCCCGACAGAGAATATACAAATCTACAGCTCACTGGTTGATCTAGGGCCAAAATAATGACTGATCCACACCCTCAAATGGGATTTACAGAACTTAGCCAAGATTAGGGCCTAGAAACCCCAGTGCTACCACTGAAAGCTTCTGCATCAGCCTCTAAAGCACCTCCAACCCTCAGCGCTGCTCCGGAAGAGATTGTGTTACCCCAGACTGGGTGACGCAGTCACTACGCTGCACCTAAGGGTCTCTGCGTAACCCTCTGAGGGTTTCCTGCTGAAAATCACGCTGTCCTTGGAGGGACTGCATTGTCCTTGTTGTTGTTGTTGCTCTCCTCTTCTACGCTGTCTTTGAGCTGATCTCTACCTCTTGTGTATTCTAAACCCCAGGATCAGATCATCCCCTTGGCCTAAATTCCCCTCTTTACAACTGAAACACTTCTGATTATTCTTAGCAAACCCTGCCCTAGAATCTCAGCTTAGCTTCAGTGCTTTGTCTCTGTGTGTCTTTACAAATGACCCCAAGCCTTTCCTTTATACTTTTCTCATTGACAAATCAATGGCCATGATCAAATCTTGAATCAATGGCTAGGATTAAAAGAAAGCTTGATCCGTGTGACTTAAGACAATTTCATCACATGTTTAATTGAATTCACTTTAATTATTTAAGTTCCCTAAGTTTTAACTTAGGAAATACGTTAAAATAATTAATTAATTTAATATCTCCTAAACCAGATAAAATTTCCCAAATCAATTTCTGGGTCTTGTAGATCAAGTGTACTCTAGTCCCTCCACAAAATTTGGGAGCTAGAGCACAACTGATGCTACCCCAAATACACAAAATCTCAACATAGACCCCCTTCTGCGGCCCCCTTTCCTAAGACTGTGGCCTTTGTGGGGCCCACGACAGCCCTTTTAGGGATTTTTCCCTAGCAATCTAGTCTTTGGAGCCTCTCACCCTCCAGCGTTTCCTTTCCTTGGCCTCCTTTGACCCCTGATCTACCATCCTAGCCTCCTCCTCCCTCAACACTAGCCATATTAGGCATAGCGTTGACCCTCCTTGGCCTATTTTTCCCTAGTTCCATCTCTGAAATTTTCAAGACTGATTCCTTGGTGGTTTTGCAGGAGAAATTTGTTCAAAACTTGGGTTTTCAAATACAAGAGCATTGGAGAATTTTTGGAGTACTTTGGCAAGTTCATCTTCAAAGCTTTGGGCCTAGGGTTTGCTCTCTAAACCCTGATTTTGCCTTTTCTTTATTACAACAGTCATAACATGCTTTGTGTCGAAAATCGTAGGCCCAAATCCGGCTAACCCACTTCTGTTGTCTATCATTGAGGCCCTTCTGCCCAGAAAAAGGCGAAGACTGTTATGATCAGTCTTCACTCTAAACCTGTTCCCACCAAGAACTGTTGGAATTTGGCCAATGCTTACATAATGGCCAACATCTCCTTGTCATAAATCTAGTATAGCCTCTCGTGCGAAAGGAACTTCCGATTCCCAAAAGCAATGGGGTGTCCACCCTATGACAGTACTCCGCCCACGCCTTCACCTAATGCATCACACTCCAAAGTAAACGGCTGGGTGAAATCAGGGAGCGCCAATACCGAGAAAAACTGCTCATCACCTCCTTGAGGTGCTCAAATGTCGCCTTTTCCCTGTCTGTCCATGCGAATGCCCCCTTCTTGGTCAAATCAGTGAGGGGAGCTGCCAACTATGAGAATCCCTTCACAAACTTCTTGTAATAAGTGCATATTCCCATAAAACCCCTCAACTCGGTCACATTCCGAGGCACTGGCCAATCCCGGATGGCTCGATTCTTCTCCTCATGCCATCCTCTCCAATGATGTGCCCCAAATAGAGCATCTATGTTAATCCAAACTCACACTCGAACAGCTTAGAATAGAACTGTTGCCCCTCCAAGATCTTGAGCACCTACTCTAGATGTTGCAAGTGCTCCTCCCATGTCCTGTTATAGATCAATATGTCATCGAAGAAGACAAGGACATAGCGCCTCAACTACCCACAGAATACATGGTTCATGCAGTACAGGAATGTGGTTGGCGAGTTGGTTAGCCCGAAGGGCATCACCAAAAACTCAAAATGCCCATAATGGCAGCGAAATGTTGTCTTGGGGATATCCTACTCACGCACCCTGATCTGGTGATACCCAGAATGCAAGTCTATCTTAGAGAAGTACTTAGCTCCTCTAACCTTCCATGCGAATGCCCCCTTCTTGGTCAAATCAGTGAGGGGAGCTGCCAACTATGAGAAGCCCTTCACAAACTTCTTGTAATAAGTGCATATTCCCATAAAACCCCTCAACTCGATCACATTCCGAGGCACTGGCCAATCCCTGATGGCTCGATTCTTCTCCTCGTGCCATCCTCTCCAATGATGTGCCCCAAATAGAGCATCTATGTTAATCCAAACTCACACTCGAACAGCTTAGCATAGAATTGTTGCCCCTCCAAGATCTTGAGCACCTCCTCTAGATGTTGCAAGTGCTCCTCCCATGTCCTGTTATAGATCAATATGTCATCGAAGAAGACAAGGACATAGCGCCTCAACTGCCCACAGAATACATGGCTCATGCAGTACAGGAATGTGGTTGGCGAATTGGTTAGCCCAAAGGGCATCACCAAAAACTCAAAATGCCCATAATGGCAGCGAAATGTTGTCTTGGGGATATCCTGCTAACGCACAGTGATCTGGTGATACCCCGAACGCAAGTCTATCTTAGAGAAGTACTTAGCTCCTCTAACCTCATCCATCAGCTCGTTGATCCGAGGAATGGGGTATCGGTTCTTCAGCATCTTCTTATTAAGGGGCCGATAATCGATACACATCCTCAGTGTGCCATATTTCTTCTTCACCAGGACAACTGATGAAGCGAAAGGGCTGGAACTGGGCCTGATCTTCCCCAATGCCAACAACTCATGAATATCCCTCTTGATCTCATCCTGATAAGCCTTGGGATGTCGATATGGGGTCGTAATCACTGCCTGCACTCCTAATTCTAGCTCAATCGTGTGCTCAAGCCCCCTGTCAAGTGGTCGTACCGGCGGAATGTCCCCAAACACTGTTGGGTACCTATCTAAAATAGCCTGTACATCTGGGTGTTGTGGTTGGGGCTTACCCCCTTCATCAGATATCCTCAGCTCCAATGCCCACTCTATATCGCCATGTCTCAAATCAGCCTCCATCTTGTGTGCTGACACTGTCTGTAGAGGGTATGAGTGCATGCCTCTCAATACGACCATCTTCTCGTCACGCCCCATGAACTCCATCTCCAGCTTTTGCCAGTCAGTAGTAACATGCCCAAGTAAGTACAGTCGCTGCACACCAAGCACTATGTTGGTGTCAGGAACATCAACCACAAAGAAAAGGTCTGTCAGAGGGTACTTCCCCATCACTACTGTCATCCTGGGACATATCTGGTGCACTGCATGATACGGTCTCCCAGTACCAAAACTGAGAACCCCTCAAAAGACTTTGTGCGTATGCCCCTCCTCTCCACCATCTAGGCATCTACGAAATTATGGGTAGCCCCACTATCCACTAGTATTGAAACACGTTGCCCTTACACCGTGCCCCTAATCGTTAAAGTGAGGTACTTCGACACTTCCCAAAGTGAAGCGACGACTCCTGTTGCTGGCAAGAAAGGGGCTCCCCCTGGTGGGGGTGGTGGGCCTTTAACTCCTCCTCCCGCCATACGTGGACCATCATCTCCAACAACTATCTCTTACTCCACATCATCCTCTAGCTCATTGTCGAAAAAAATCTCTATGAAGTTAGCCTTGCCCTTGGTACATCGATGCCCACGACTCCTGGCAAGTGAAGCACAACTTCCTCCGACGGAGGTCCCTCTTAGCCTCATCATCCAACTGTCCACGCCCCTAGGTGTCTCTCTACGGTGAGGCCCTAGTGTCTCTCCCCCTCTGCTGAAAAACGGGTCTAGGGGGTATCTGCATTCTGGTTTTGGGCAAAGCATCCTGCAAGTCCCAGGCTCTACCAACTGTGTCTTGCAAAGTTCTGGGCCTATTGGACCTCACCAAGCCCCTCATTGGCTCTGCTAGCCCCTCCCAAAACATGAAGACCCTCCTGTCCTCTGATAAATTTGGCACCATCACTAACACTCTCAAAAAATCGGAGATATAGGCATCAGCACTCCTAGTTTTCTTGAACTATGATAGCTCTCCAAAGTGTTCCTTTGGATCTCTCCTCTCAAAATGCTCCAGTACCCTCTGAGTGAAATCCTCATAGGTTGTAACCCCCGCATGTCCCATCGTGGTCAACCCATGGAACGACCAATCATGGGCTTCCCCTTCTAAGTGTAGTGTGGAAATTTTGATTGCCTCCACCTCTGTCATCTGGTTGAGCTGGAAGTAGGCATCTAGCTTCCCTGAATCCCCTTGCCCTTGTTATTGTTACAATTTTTTTGCCCCAGTTCATCAATGCCCCTAGACAAATCGTTGATAGCCTTCAAAAGATGTTGAGCAAAATCCCCTTCATTACTCATCTTATATCCCTCATTATCCCCCATATCTAGCCTCTCAACCTCCGACTCAACGATTATTGCATCAAGGGTAATTTGTAGCTACCATTCTCTGCTTCTATACCTTTCCCTCCTATAAGTGTTGGTCTGCTTATCCTCTGGTGTCACATACTAATAGCTGCTCCCACAGGCTGAGCCAAGACTATGAGCTCAGATACCACTCTAATATCCCTAAGAAAAATTAACAGTGATAAACTAAGCATGCGTAGCAAAATTTCACACAAAATTAAACACTAGAAAATTCACCAAAAATTGCATAGAACTGAGTCATTTTATTATAAATAGATGGGGAACAATAGAAGCTTGGAATGTATGCACCTATGCTTGCCCAAGGTAAGCTCGCAAAGCCCAAGTGATGAAATCAACTGCTCCACTGCTAGTAAGTTGCCCCGCAATTTTTCTGCGTTGGCCCTTCAAAAACTGCATTATTGGCTATAACAAATGGTTGACTTGGCCCACTTCCGTTGCTCATAAAATTATGGTAAATTAACCTCGAACTCCTCTTCAATAACCCACCAAAACCCAGAAAGGAATTTGCCTACTTTCGACCTCCAAAATTGACCCCAATTTCAGTGTGCTCCTCGACTGACTGGTAATTTCGGCCCACCTGATGAATCACTACTTCAGCCCTCCAAAGTGCTGCAAAATGCTAAGGATTTGCCCCTCCGAAAACCTCCCCAAAATTCCAACTCAAATCTACCCCCAATGATCACCTCCCCAAATCCCATGTGCGCCCAGGAAAGCCTTCTGTGCATGCCTATGCAGTTCCCAGGATGGTTTCTCTGCTACAGAAAAGCTCCCCCCTAATTTGGATGATCTCTCCCTCCAAATCTTCAGCAAATGATGATGCAAAAATCCCCCGGAAATCTCAACAACACTTCTGCTTTCTGCTGGCCCCTCCAAGCAAAACGTACTCCTCAACTATGCCCTGGAAACTACCATGGAACCCCCACGAATTGCCTGAAATGAATGCTAAAGAAGCTCACAAGGAAATCGACTTCTCTCCTTATGCTGGCACTCGAAGTCCACCAAAGCAAAGGGTGAGAAACTCGCTTGAGATTCTCGGTTGCAGACTCGGCTAAATAGCTTAAGCATGCTAGGTGCAAGTGAAGACCAAATTGTCAAAAGCCCCTATTGCAGCCATCCTCCTATTTATAATTTCCTCCTTGTCTCCTCATGTGGCCCCCTCATCTAAAATTTCGACCTCCTCACCATAGTAATTCGATTTCTCTCCAAGGGGGGTGCGTATTTCATGAGGGGGTGGCCCCACATTCCACTAACCAAGTGATATCGACCTCCCTTCTCCTAAGTATTTCCTCCAAAAATACGTGGGTCCCTCACAATAGCCAAAAATGCAAAATTGTGAATCTTCTTAGAAAAATTATTTTAGGAAGGGACATAATAGAATTGGCATTCATTTTTGCGGTATTTATAATTTCCTCCTTGTCTCCTCATGTGGGCCCCTCCATCTAACATTTCGACCTCCTCACCTTGGTAATTCGACTTCTCTCCAAGGGGGGTGCGTATTTCATGAGGTGGTGGCCCCACATTCCACTAACCAAGTGATATTGACCTCCCTTCTCCTAAGTATTTCCTCCAAAAATACGTGGGTCCCTCACAATAGCCAAAAATGCAAAATTGTTAATCTTCTTAGAAAAATTATTTTAGGAAGGGACATGATAGATTTGGCATTCATTTTGCGGTATTTTGCTGGACTAACTGAGAGGCCACACTTCAAGTCGAGTTTCCTTCTTCTAGGCAATGCAAGAATGTCTCATTTGGGGTCTGCGCAGGAATTGGTGTGGACTGCTCGTTTTGGAGGTTAGGCTCTTGATTTGGGAGTTGAACTAGTGGGGGGGAATTTAGGAGAAATCTGAGGGGAATATTCAGTGATTTTGGGAGGCAAAAATAGCAGAATTTACAGGTGGGTCGAATTACCCAGCAGATGGTGGAGGACACTGAAATTGGGGGTAATTTCGTGGGTCTGAACTAGGCCAAACCCTTTATGGGTTTTGGTGGGTTATTTGAGAGGAGCCCGGGTTTAATTTCCCGAGATTTTCTGAGCCTCGGAGGTGGGTCAAACAACACTTCCATTGCAGCAGACAGTGTAGTTTCTCCAGGGCAGTGCAAGGCATAGCAGAGGCAGCACATTCCAGCATTCGAGCATCACATTTTACCACCTGGGACTTGTCTAGCTTGCCATTGGCAAGCCCAGGTGCACTCACACCATACTCCCATTGTATTGCTATTGCAATATAATAAAATGGCTCAGTTGGGTGCAATTTTTGGAAAAATTCTAAGTATTCACTTATATGTTTGAATTTTTATGTGTGCATGTCCTATTTTGCTTGTTATCACTGTAAATTTTCCATTAGGAATATTACAGTGGTATCAGAGCTCAGATCTTGGCTCATTCGTGGGACTTTCCTATGACCTTGGAGGACTGGCAGAACGTTACCTACCAGAGGCAAAGGTACCAGAGCAGGGAAATAGAGTTGGAAATCGCCCCTGACACTGAAACTCCAGAGTAGGCAATGGTGGTAGAAGACATGACAGAACCTAATAAGAAAGAGGAGCTAGCTTTTGAGAGCACCTCTTGAAGACCCTGAATGACTTGACCAAGGGACAAAAGGAAATGTTGGAGGAAATCAAGCAACAGAACCGGGACATGGGCTTTCACCGAGAGTTTCTGCTAGGGTAGACTTTTGGGGCTTCCCACCAGTATGACCAGCACTCCCCACTAACTCGCCCACATGCTTTCAGTGGGCCTACCAAGACTAAGTTGCCTACATTTCCGCCCTCAGGAGCAGGTGAGTAGTGTGTCTAGGATGACACGTCGTTGGGGGAATATTTTCGTGAGTGGCAGTCCATGAGGGAGGAGTTTTGAGCTGCATTGTCCTTCCGAGATTACTACCGGCTCAAGCAAAACGAAAGGTGCAGAGGCGCAGGTGGTTCCACCACATAGAATTTGGAGTTGCAGCGCACTATTGGAAGGATGTATCTCCCCACTTTTGATGGGACATCCAAGTGCACGGCTAGGGCTTGGGTGGAGACGTTGGACACATATTTCCAGCTCAGTCAGATGACAAAGGTGGAGGCCATCAAGATGGCTACACTACACTTGGAAGGAGAGACCCATGACTAGGGGTTCCATGGGCTGACTACGCTATGGCATGCTAGTGTAAATTCTTATGAGGACTTCACATGGAGGGTTATGGAGCATTTTGACAAGAGGGACCTGGAGGCACACTTTAGGGAGCTTACGTAGCTCAAACAGACCAATAACCCCGAGAAGTACATGTCAGAGTTTTCGAGGGTGTCCGTGATGGCGCCAAATCTATCAGATGCTCGAAGGGTCTACACTTTTATGGAGGGCCTACCTGAGCCCTTGCGCGGTTTGGTGAGATCTCACAAACCAACTACGTTGCAGGAGGTAGTGACTTGTGCCCGGGATTTGCGTGACAAAATTCCCAAGACCAAGGCATTGATTCCACCACGAACCCCCTTTTGTCCCAAGGGCTGGAATACTAGGGCCCCACCACCAAGAGCTAATCCAGGACGTGGCTAGCTAGATGATGAGACCAGGAGAGACATTCGAAGGAGGAAGCTACGCTTCACCTGTCAAGAGCCTTGAGCACTAGGCCATAGATGCACCACAGGAAAAGCCCACTACATTGAGGTATTCTCTGATAGTGACCAGGAGGATGAGATAGAGCAGGAGGTAGATGGGGGTGACAGTGAGCCACATGCAGCGAGGGGACCACCACCACCCAGGGGAGCACCTTTTGCACCTGTTGGGGGAATACTTGCTTCATTATGTGGGATTCCCAATTTTTTACCCTGAGGATCCGCGGCATAGTGTAAAGGCAGCATGTCTTAGTTTTGGTCAACAGTGGGGCCACCCACAACTTCATCAATGCACAGATGGTACAAAGGAGGGGTATTACTACAAAGGAGTTTGAGGGATTTTCCGTTCTCGTTCCTAGGGACAGGACCATGCAATGCACCTGATATGTCCCCACTTTGACAATGACCATGGGGAATTATTCAATGGCTGACCACTTCTTTGTGGTGGATGCACCAGACACCAATGTGGTGATGGGTGTCCAGTGGCTCTACTCACTTGGGAGAGTGACTACTTATTGGCATAAGCCGGAGATGGAGTTCGTGGGGTCAAATGGGAAGTTGGTTGTCCTGAGGGGCATGCATTCATACCCACCGCAAATAGTCTCGGCACACCGGATGGAGGCAGACTTAAGACACGGGGACATTGAGTGGGCAATGGAGTTGAGGATTTCGGAAGTTGGTGGTCTGCCCAAACCACCCCATCCATAAATACAGGCCATCTTGGACAAGTACCCTAAAGTGTTTGGAGACATCCCACCAGGTCGGCCACCTGACGGAGGGTTTGAGCAGACCATTGAGTTAGAAACAGGGGTGCAAGAAGTCATCACAACCCCTTATTGACATCCCATGGCCTACTATGATCAGATCGAGCGAGCCATTCACGAGTTGTTGGCGTTGGGGAATATCAGGCCCAGTTTTAGCCCCTCTGCTTCATCAGTTGTCCTGGTGAAGAAGAAGGATGGGACATCGAGGTTGTGCATTGATTATAGGGCCCCGGTACCCCATTCCCCAGATTGACGAGTTGATGTACGCACTTAGAGGGGCCAAGTACTTCTCTAAGATAGACCTGTGTTCGGGGTACCATCATGTAATATCTCGTTTCAGGGATATCTCTAAAACACAAGCAAACTCCAACCAGAGATGGACTGGGAGGGCTTTTACCAGATATTTCACCTCTGAAAAGAAGGTGAGATCTGGAGGCCATCTGGCCCTTTCCAGACTCTGTCTAAGAGTATGGGGGAAACACACCAAGTGGTATAGTACTGGAATGCTCAAGAGAAAAATAACAGTAGAGCAAGCATACACTAACATATATATAGAACACGTAACAGATATTCCAGAAATGCAAAGAGAATGCTGAGCCATTTTATTATGCTGAGAAATGTAAGTGAGTACAATAGGTGATCAGAGTGATGGCACCTAGACTTGCTCAAGGCAAGTGAAGAAATACTCTCAGAATGCTGATGGAATGGCTGCTCTCTGATCTACGTCCTAGCTACTCGAAAACTACCGTGTAGATGCTACTACTGGAACAACATGAGTATCTGGGGCTGCTCCCCTACTCGGAATAAGCTGAAACTCTGGAATCAACCTCTACTCACCAAACCCAAAAAAGACCATAAAGCATTTCTGGAATGACTGACTCCCGAAAATCACCCCCTTGAGGATCTATGCTATCCTCCAAGGCTCTGCGCTGAGGCTGAATGGAAACCACCAAAATACGACCACAAACTCTGCCAAAATCCTCCCACAGGCAAGGGCTGGCCCCTTGCTCAATCTCCAAGCTCAAAACCTCCGAAAGAAACCCAATCCGAAGCTCCCCAGAAATGGACTGCGTCCTCCCTCTCAGGACTGCGCAGTCTATGGATGCATTGCTCCTCCTCAAAAGCCAAACACCAATCCTCTTGCAAAATACTGATGGGACAACCTCACCCGAGCAAGCACTCGAAGTCCCCCGGGGCTGAGGGTGAGATCTCCGAACGGAGACACTCGGTGCACTAAACAGTGTTGTAGACTAGCTAAACAACCAGCGTGCTCAAGAAGTCGAAATGACTAGCTCAATATCATAAACATCGAATGATCAAAATGAGGAGGCTCTCCTCTCTATATAGCGTTAGCCTCTCTCAAACCCTAAGGCTCACCCGCTCCAACGTTGCCACCCTTTGCCACGTGCTCCATCTTGGCCTGCGCAGTGCCTCCATGTGGTCTACATGGGCCCCCTCTCTACGTGGTCTCTTGGCCCCCCTTGGCTCACTTAAGTTACAACGTGTGTCTACTAGGGAGTGCACTTTTTATTTTTGAGTGAGTTATGTCCCCCTCTACTCACTTTTATTTATAATATAACTACATAAGGCAAAAATGACCAAAATCGAATATTCCAATTAGCCATTGCTAATTGGGAATATTACACATCAGATTAGGGTGTGTGAGCAAGACATTCCCAAGATGGCTTTTCGTTTCCACTATGGACATTTCGAGTTCTTGGTGATGCCTTTTGGGCTAACAAATGCACCACCCACGTTCCAGTCCTACATGAACCACGTGCTTCGCAAGCAGTTGAGGCGTTATGTCCTTGTCTTCTTTGACAATATATTTCTCTATAGTAAGACATGGGAGGAGCACTTGCAGCATCTGGAGGAGGTGCTCAAGATCTTGGAGGGACAGCAATTCCACGCAAAGTTGTCCAAGTGCGAGTTTGGGATCATAGAGATGCTCTACTTGGGGCACATCATTGGAGAAGATTGGCTGCGGGTGCACCAAGAGAAGATCAAGGCCATTTTGGACTAGCCTACACTTAGGAGTGTGACAGAGCTGGGAGGATTTTTGGGCATTTGCACTTATTACAGGAAGTTCGTGAAGGGTTTTCACAATTGGCAACAACCCTCACTAATCTAACCAAGAAGAGTGTGTTTGAGTGGACAAACGGGGTGCAGGAGGCCTTTGAGCACCTCAAACAGGTGATGAGTAGTTGCCCGATGTCGGCACTTCCAAACTTCACATAGCCCTTCATGCTTGAGTGTGTGCATCCAGAGAGGGCATAGGGTGGTCCTGATGCAAGGGGGACACCCGATTGCTTTCGAGAGCTACAAGCTACTTTTGCCTGAGTGATTGTACCACATTTACGACAAAGAAATGCTAGCCATCACGCATTCGGTGGCCAAGTTCACACAATACCTAGTGAGCGACAGGTTCAGGGTGAAGACAGATCACAACATCCTCAAAAATTTTCCTAGAGAAAAAACAGTTGCAGGAGAGGCAACAAAAACGGGTAAGCAAGATCCAGGCATACGATTTTGATATTGAGTATGTCAAGGATCGACAAAACGTGGTCGCAAATGCATTGTCTAAATGGTTGGCTACCATGTCACTTATGAGCCTTGCACTGGATTGGAGGGCGCAATTTCTAGTGGAGTACTCCAAAGATCGCCATGCATACAAGGTTCTTGATGGCACAGTTCCGGATGACCAGTACAGGGTGATGAACAAGGTGATTTACTATAAGGACCAGATCTATTTGGTGCCCAACTCCCAACTAAGGGAGAAGATTATGCAGACCGCCCATGACTCACCATTGGCCGGACACCAGGGGTTCACCAAGACATATAGGGCTACCAAGGAGCGCTTCTCGTGGAAGGGCCTCAAGGATGATGTTTTGAGGCACGTCCGGGAGTGTGACACATGCCAAAGGAACAAGGGTGAGCCGACACACCCTGTTGGGCTATTGAAGCCTCTCCCTATCCCTGAGGGGAAGTGGGAGAGTATCTCAATGGACTTCATCATGAGGTTGCCTGCAGTACAGGGCAAAGAATGCATCTATGTGGTGGTTGACAGATTGACCAAGTTTGCCCACTTCTTCGCCATTTCAACTCAGTTCTCAGATTCACAGGTAGTCGAGCTATTCTTCAGAGAGGTGTTTCAACTACATGGCCTTCCCAAGACTGTTGTTAGTGACTGGGATAGCAGATTTATGGGAGGGTTTTGGCATGAGTTGTTCCGACTAGTGGGTACCACGCTCACTCTGAGCACTAGCTATCACACCCAGACCGATTGGCAGACTGAGATTGTGAACAAGTGGTTGGAGGGCTATTTACGCAACTATGTGATGCGCTAGCAACGTGCATGGATACAGTGGTTGCATTTGGGCGAGTATTGCTATAACACGACGTACCACATGTCCATAGGTATGTCTCCATTCCAATCCTTGTACGGTTATGATGCATTGACTTCCGCAAACATGGTTTTTGGAGACAGCAAAGCCCCTAGGGCCAAGGATTCAATACAAGAGAGTTAGGATATCCTCCGACTCTCAAGGATAACTTACAAACAATGCAGAACAAGCAGAAGTTGTACGCTGACAAGGGTTGAGTAGAGAGACAGTTTGAGGTTGGAGATTTGGTTTTTCTGAGACTCTAGCCATACAGACAATCCACGCTCAAGCAGAAGGGGATCAAGAAGCTTAAGCCCATTTTTATGGGCCATATCGAGTAACCAAGTGGATTGGAGAGGTAGTGTATGAGCTATAGCTTCCTCCAGGGAGTAAGGTCCATAATATATTCCATGTATCTTTCCTGGAAAAGGCATTGGGACAACGGGTGACAACAACTTCAGAGTTGTTGCCCTTGGATAATGAGGGGCACTTGGACTTGGAGCCTAAGGCTATTTTGGACACCAGGGAGAGATGATTGTGGAATAGGATAATCAAAGAATTTTTTATCAGATAGAGGAATTTTCCCGATGAGCATGACACATGGGAGGGTGAGCAGGTACTCCAGCACCCATCGTTGTATTTACATGGGGACAAGCAACATTCAGGTGAGGAGGACTATGATATCCCCACTTAGCAAATTTTGCTAAGTGAGAAATACATTTTTGTTCCATTTCGATATTTTGGGTTGTTAACCTTGGGAAAGTGGGTCTCGTGCCTAAATTTTGGCTAAATAAGGGCCCAACATAGGAGAAATAAGACAAATAAATAGTAAGTGGATGGTTGGGGCCACCCAAAAGGGAAATACGCTCCCTTAGACAAACTCGCACTTTTTGGAGGGAGAGGCTCAAGAAGGTAGATGTATGGGGCCCACATGGAGAAAGGGGAGCTCAAAGATAAATAAGGGACGCATACATCATTTTGGGGGCTTTTTGACACTTAACAAACTCACTCGCCTAGCACGCTTGAGCTATTGAGCCAAGTCGGCATGTGCTATTCAGCACCAGAGATTTTGATGCAGGAAACCCTGCAAACCCAGAATCTTCCTAAAAGTATGCATATATAAATGCATCTCCAAATCTTTGCCCAAATAAGACTCCTACTGGGCAATTTCACACACCTCAATTGCGGAAGCTCCTCAATCATATGGATTAAAAATCATAAACTCAACACAAAAATTCAGATTCAATTTATTAAATCCCCACAACTTCCACGCCTTAATTAAATGCATAGCATACTTGACCAACACCCATATATGAATTCCAATCTTGATAAAACCAAGTACCAAGATAAAGCCATGTTTAAAAGTTCAACTGGCAAATTAATGCCACTGCATATCGATTTTATGCATTCCAATATTAATGAAGTTTTATATGAAACTTCACGCAAACACCACCATACCTTAATCTGTTCGATCACCTGCAAGGTATCAACTTATGGACCGCGCCTACGTGCATTCAACTATACAATGCAGTCAGCAATCTGCGCCTCCATTTCAACTCACGGATTCACAATGCGCCTTCGCCCATTTCCAAGGTTCTGCTCTTCAGCTCGGAGTTCCGTCCTGCGTCCTTCATCAATTCTTATTGAAACAAACTCATCGATTTCCAATGAAATCTTCACACATGTAATTATGCATCTGGCCATTAAATTGTCATTTCAGTTTACTGTTCGATCAGAGCTCCACTGTGGTCTTTCCACACGCGAACTCAAAGTGTAGTGCGTCCTTTCAAATACTCTATACAGTGAATCGCCATTGTGACTTTAAAAACCGCATTTCATCAAATGATTCTACTGCAAAATACATTGTACAACGCCATCTTTACAAACGATGTTCCTATGCACCCTCAATTCAATGCGCTCCATTTTTCTGGCTTCTATACCTGAATCGACTTCATCTTATATCAATCGAACTCGACGAACGCTTGCATAACCAAATTCGATCATTTCTCACGGATCCAATGCTCCTTTCTAGCGTGATTCCTTCTACGTCCAGACTTAAATCGATCTCTGCATTAATTGGATACACCAATTGTTCATACAAATGCCTTCCTTGCGATTTATCTCAAGCGGTATTCCATTTTTAAGTCAGTGTCACAGCTCGACTTTGAAAGCATTCACGCATTTCTTCAATTAAATCATCGACCAATGCTTTAGATCGATTTCAAAAGCTGCTTCACACTATCGCTCCAATTTCACTGTATTATATGAATTTACAACCACTATACCCATGTATCCAATGTCAATTCGAACTGAAAGTCAATTTCAGTGTTTGCTTCCCACTATTAATTATTCCAGCGTCAATTTAATGTTTACAAAAACTCTGGTTCCATATAGAACTTGCACTTTTTCAAACCAGATTTATATCACTGCTCAATAATGCGAAATATGAATCGATCTCCCTCTTCGATTAAGCATTAACCTTCAAATTCATGACCGATGGCTTTTGATCACCAATTAAATTCTCAGCAATGGCTATATGACATTTCATTTTTAAATTGTGCGCTTCCCTTAACAACTGTAAACTTTCAAACATAAAAAAAACAACATCGATCCTTCCTTTAGATGTAAGGCTTCGTCCATCACAAAGTCTATCATATGAATAAATTAAGAACTCAACCATTTTCATACTAAATTTGACCAAGAATACATACCTTTCACACAGAATTTCCAAACCAAATTCTTCATCAATAAAACCAAATGTAATAAATTACAAAAATCCTCTTCATCCATGGCCAGATTTCCAATCAATGGCCCTTTTACAAAAGCCCGTAGGCTTGCAAACTTGCTGTCCAAACCTCACTCTCTATTCTTCCTGCTCTATTTTGCCTTTGAGGCATATCAATTTATACAAATTTAATTGCACCAATTTTGGTTCATATCCCTTTAATGACTCAACAAACCCTCAAATATCTCAACAAAATCCTAAAATCACTCTTGAATCCCTAAGGATCCTCTCTCACCAAAAATTAATGAAACTAATTTCTAATTTAATATTTAGAAAAATCTCTCATCCCTTTACATCCTCAACTGACCAAATTCTCTCATATTCTCAAACATTTGAGAATTATTTACAATATTTAATTAAAAATACATAAAACCCACTCAAATCATTCATAAAAATCTAGCTCTTTTAAAAACTTAAACACCCCTAAGTTTTAATAAACACAAAGTATTTCTCTTTGCCTAATGCTCCTGCATCAGATTTCCAAGGAGAAATCTCATCTCTTCTTCGGTGGACTCTGAGGTCCATCCTAGGAGAGCTATTGTTGTGCATTGAAGTTGTCCCGAAAGTGATTTCTATGGAAAATTCGTGGGCTTCTAGAGTAGGGAGGACGCAGAAGGGGCTATGCTTTCCTTGGGAGAGCAAGTTTCATTCCAGCTAATTCTTCGAGCTTTCAGGGGACATCAAAAGGGTGAATTGGCAGTTATTTTGTAGGGTTTTTTTGGGCCAACTGAGAGGCCACACTTCAGGCCGAGTTTCCTTCTTCTGGGTAGCACAGAAGTGTCTCATTTTGGATCTACACAAGCATTGGTCTGGGTTGATCATTTTGGAGGTTGGGTTGGTGATTTGGGAGTTGAATTGGTGGGGGGGAAATGAGGAGAAATCTTAGGGGAATATTCAATAATTTTGGGACTCAAAAGTAGCAACATTTCCAAGTGGGTCGAATTACCTAGTAGTTGGTGGAGGACGCTGAAATTGGGGGTACTTCCAGGGGTCTAAACTAGGCCAAACCCTTTCTAGGTTTTGGTGGGTTATTTGAGAGGAGCCCAGGGTTAATTTCCCAAAATTTTCTGAGCCCTAGAGGTGGGTCAAACAACAGTTCCACTGCAACAGCCAGTGCAGTTTCTCCAGGGCATAGCAAAGGCAACACATTCCAGCATCTAGGCATCACATTTTACCACCTGGGACTTGTCTAGCTTGCCTTTGGCAATCCTAGGTGCACTCACACCATACTCCCATTGTAGTTCTATTAAAATATAATAAAATGGCTCAGTTGGGTGCAATTTTTGGAGAAATTTTGAGTGTTCACTTATGTGTTTGAATTTTTATGTCTGCATCTAAGTCACCTAACACGGGGACACGGGACACGATGGACACGCGGATACGAGTGTCGGATTTGGACACGGTGACCCCTCGAAACAGGACACGTCCGAACACGTTATATATATATATATATATATATATATATATATATATTAAAAATTAGATATTTCTTACACAAATTCATTGATTCAAACATAGATCTTCATCTAGATGTAAGTTTTACAAAGGTACAAGATACATTGATACATCATACAATCATACATATTACAAAGTAATAGACATATTCATCAATTGATCCAATAGGAGAAAGACAAGATATTGTAGTTTTCTCATTAAGTCATCAAAATCAAATTTTGTTACATAAGTACTAGCCTATAGGTAGTACAATGCCAATGGCAAATAGAAATAGCAAATACAAAACAACTACAAGTCATCAACCTGATCCGGGCACTCAAAGACCTGTCCATGCCCTAGCCACAATCATTGGAGGTTTGTCCAGTACCTTTGCTATATTTTTGAGCTAACTTCTGTGATTGCAAGATTAGTGCTATTCTTTGGAGAGGTCACAGTGCTGGTTTATGATCGAAACATTGTAATTTGGGATTTCATCTTGGCATGCTAGCCTTTGAAGGAAGGTCGCAGGCCTTTGGAACCTAAGTCCTCTCCCCCCGGCCTATTTGCAGACTTTTCAATAGCATCAGGTCTGAAGCACTTATTGCAAAACCTAAATACACAACAATAATAGAGCTTAAAATTACTAAGTTGGTCATAATAATAGTAAGAGGACAGCGAGCTCCTTTTCTTTCTTAACTGTGATATATTTATTATTTAGTAGTTGTGACCCTAATCAGAAAAACAATCATAACAATAGGCCCAAAAGCACTAAAATTTGTCATATAAAAATCATAAGAAACGAAACAAGTGCTTAAGCCTCAACCCTTGTTCTTGCACATTTGATGATTGATCATGTTGATTCAACTCACACACTAGCATTTGTGAGAAACCAGGGAGAAATTCGTGATTTTATAAGCCAGCGGACACTTTTTCGCGCGGCTCGAATCCGACGAAAAGGAATTCGATTGTGTTCGTACAGGACACGATCGAATCCCGACAGTTGGACAAGAATCCCCACGAATCGTGTCTGATTCGCCCGATTCAGGACACGACGGGGGTAAACTACGAATCCAGTTTCTTAGGTCTGCATGTGTTATTTTGCTTGTTATCACTGTAAATTTTCCATTAGGAATATTACATGGACAAAGCCTTCTTCTACCCTCAACTCTTCCTTGATATCATGTGAAGTTTTTAATATTGTTGCAGTTACTGGTTATTATTCACCTATCAAATTTGATTATTTGTCTTCTGCAATTTATTTGTGGCAAATATTGAATAAAACACTACTACAAGTTCACAGAAAATAAGTCACGGAAACTGAGAAAATATTGCACACACACACACACATAAATAATGAACACCGAAATTTTCGGATAAATGTCCCTCAAAAAACCTCGAAGGTAAAACCAATGCAGCAGATGAGGGTTTTATTATTAATAAATATTCATCAATTGAGAATTACAGACTACTTGCCTCTTACTAGAAAAGCTTTGGCAATATATTTTCTCCACTTTTTCTAGCCAATCAAACCCCTACTAGCAAACTCAATCCTTCACTATGCAACTCACACTTCCTCTAGCAACACGCACTACCAAAACTGGAAATGTGAACGGCCTCTCCTGGAACTCGCACTGCCTCCAGAAATTCATTCCGGTAATATTCTCTTCCTCCAGCAACTCGCATTTCCTCCAGCAACTAGAAATCAAATTGCTTCCCAAAACTCACACTGGCTAATGCAGCCTCTCTGAAGATTAATTCGGCCTCCTTCCTTCTCTTGGAATAACTGGAATCTTCGGGAAAAAATTCTCCGAAGAATTATCTCCTCAATTTTCCTGTTGAAACCCCACTGCTGGTGTCCTCCACACTATCATTGCACCCTTGCTATCGCTTTGAATCTGTGTCTCTAATGTGTTCTCCAAATGCCCATTGATTTCCTCTTATAATCTCTCATTATGCAACCAATGACCATGATCTAATCTCAATCGATAGTTTAGATCATCTTTGACCCCATCACATGACTTTTCTAGAAGTCACTAGAGGAAAATCAATTTACCTCAATTAATTTCAATTAATTAAACCATTTCCCTAAGTTAGACTTAGGAAAATTAATAAACTAGTTGATTAAGGTAATTTTCCTTAGAAACCTTTTCTAGGTATTGGAGAAAATTAATCCACTGTGTTCCTTAGCCTCATGGACACCAATTGAGACTAGAATGCATTTCTAAGCTACATAAACTAACAATTAACCCCCCATTTAAGGTGAGGGAACAAAATGACGATCAAAACCCCTCTTCCTTCCAAGTTACCCCATGATCCATGCCAAATGCCCAAAATACAAACAAGCATAAGCACTCAATTGCAAAATGAATAAATTACCTTTTGATCAGAAGCCCACGTTCCAATGTGCACTCTTGCCAAATGGGCAAGGAAACATATGACCGATGTAGGTGGTGGAGATATGAATGGCACATCATCATCAACTACTAGTGGCTATCAAGGGTTGTTAGCTGTCGGTTGGAAGAGATGATAGGAGAAAATTTTCTCCTTTGGGGTCGCCCACTTTTGGTGGGTAACAAGACCAATGCCTATCAATTTAAGGGCTAATGGAGTCATGAAACATAGAGTGAATGAAAGAACGTGTGCTACAATAAACTATTTTGAGGTAGTTTATATGGTTGAAATGGTTAGTTTACCACTTGCAACCTCTTCGGTATAGGAACTTATTGATGCATCCATCAATTGGGTGTGTACTTAAGGTAAAAGGAACTAGTTTGATGCAATTTACCCCAAGGTGTTTGCTGAAAATAAGTTGTAGAATCAAGTCTTAGAGGATCGAGGGTGCCACACAACAATACAAATGTGAAGGAGTTGTTTTATGGCCGAAATGTACTTCCAAATCTACAACTTAGTTGGATAGAAAAAAAGAAAATAACTGTAAAATAAAAAAGCAAATAAATATGAGGGAGAACTTCTTCACATTTGCTCATTCCTCAATGAATATTGTCATTGTTAACCCTTCACATGAGTATGATAAGAAAAAAATTCTAGAACATTTAAACAACAGTTGAAAAACAGAACATAACCAAACAACAAAGAAGAGCAATAACTCAATGTTTCATTAATCTTTAAAGCTTTGATACACAACAGAAACCTAACATCATCTACATGCTCCTACAATTTCCTTCATTTCTTTCATTTTTTCCCCATCCTCGAATTGTTGAATTCCCATTTTAAATGCTCCTACATTGTTGAATTGTTATATAGAGGAAAATTCATCTCTCTTACAACAAAATACAATATTTTCTCATTAACTCCATGACAAGTCAAACAACAATAAAATAATGGAGTAGTTAGGCAACATGCTCTAAAAACAGCAAAAGAAGGTCCAGTGCCTCCTTTAAATGAATGGTTGACCATGTCAAGTGCTCCATCAAATGGTAAAATAATGTCTCGACTCTCAATAATGCACCCCCCAAGATGCATGTATACAAATACAATAAAATATTCTTGAGATGAAAAAGTGTTCCATAACCACCATTCCAAAATAACAAGTGATGCACAAGATGTATGAGAAAGTGTGAAAGATACCAACTAGGAGTACTCCACAAAAATGGTTTGGTCAAGCCTCCAATTAGTTCTGAATAGATTAAATCACCATGAGCATATGTGCCAAAGTGGGCTGCACTTAAGTAATGTGTTGTGCCATGTAAAGATGTTCTCCCTAGCAAAACCCCACCATGATAACAACAAAGCATAAAGCCAAGCCACCCCAACTCCCCCCTACCCCCTCCTCCCCCTCCCCCCCAACTTCTAACCTAAGTTGCACGAAACAGGGAAACGGAAACGAGTTTCCAAAACAGGAAGCAATACGAAAAGCGACCTCCCCAAATTTTGGAAACGGGGAAATGCGGTATATATATATAAATAATTTAAATTTATATTAGAATTTTGGACATTTAAGAAATGTTATGTGAAATCATACAAGTTTAAAATATACTTGATAAATCATAAATTCAAAGCATAAACTATTACAAATTTACAAGTTACAACACATTTACTCATGAATGATCATTGATAACAGACACATAATGAAAACAGCAATATCAGAATATCCAAAACCAGCCTTTATTATACATCAAAATCTCAAAATCAGCCTTTATTTTATACATGAGGTTGCAAGTACAATAAAGTCAAAAGACTAATACTCATTATCAGAATCCTCATCAAATATAGCAGCAGAAGCATGCTCAATACTGGATGGTGTAGCTAAAGAAGATGTTTGGCTAATTCCACTTCTATGATCCTGGTCCTCAATATTCAAGGCAGCAAGAGAGAGATCCAAATCAGAATTTTCTGGATCCACATCCCACTCCTTAGAAAGACCATTGCCATATTCTGGACCCCTACGAGATGCAAGCCGAAGGTTGGAGTGCACATAAACAAGATCCTCTGCCTTCTGTAAGCCCAACCTGTTGCACTTCACAGAAAGAATAAAACCATAGGTGCTCCAATTCCTTTCTGCTAATGAAGAGCTTGCCACTTCTGAAAGGACGCGAATGGCAAGGTTTTGCAAATGTACACCATTTGTTCCATGACAAATCCACCACCTAACTGGGGATTCATGGTGCTTCTCTCCTCCAAAGATAATATATCTGAATAATCATCTATTCCTGCAGCAAAACTGGCAAATTCTTCCTTCACCTCCCTGTGTAGATGAGCTGGAAAAATTCTCATAAGGGATTTTTTCACCCCATTAGCCACCTCTCTATCCTTTTGGGGTGCCTTCCTCTTCCCATTGCTTTGAGCAATAAGTTCCTCATCATAAAATTTTGGGTTCAAGGCATGTGCTAAAGTATGCAATGGAGTGTTGAAATTGTTCCACTTGTCAACAATGATTCTCTTGATTAATTCGATAAACTGACCATCTACAAACAAAAGCTGTGGAGACTCCTGTGAAATTATTCCATAGTTTTCTCAACCATGGAATCCATGCCATCATATACCTCTCCTAAGAAAGGTTGGTCGATGTTAGCATTCCAAAGAAGCTCAAATGCAAGGGTTGTGAACATTAGCAAGAAATCTATCTTCCTCCAATCCTCATCAAGGCACAATCTACACACCGTAGATCCCCGCTTTGAATCTGCCTGTCTCCACTCGGCCCAAAGCTGACTCACCACCATAGACACTAATGCTTGTTTAACCTCAACAAGGCGGCGCAACATTATGAAGTTTGAGGCATATCTTGTCTCAACAACTTTTAACAACTCCAATTTGGAGTACTCTCGAAATATTGCTTGAGACTGGTGGCGGTTGGTGATGAATTTAACAATTTCCCTTGCTTCCCCTGTGAGTTCCTTTATCCATGGAACTTTATTGTCGATCTCCTCTAAGATCAGATTCAGATTGTGGACAACGCAGGGTGTCCAAAACATGTGGTCATACCTCCCCTCAATAATCAAACCTGCAGCTTTGCATACCGGTGCATTATCCGTGATAACTTGCACCACCTTGTTAGGACCAACTTGTTCAATAGATTTGATAATGACTATTGAAAAGTGTAACTAGGTCGGTCTTCATATTGACTATGTAATTATGTATTTTATGTAAAGAAGAAGACAAAGATAATAAGATAAATATTTGTTGCACTTGCTTCATGGGTTTCATGAGCAAGATCTTATCTTAGGTTAATGAACTTCTTCTTGATGTTCATTTAAGGTGTGTCTTTTGTTTATAAGTATAATTAGAGTCATGCATATTGAAGACCTTGTCATGAACCTTGTGAAAGAATGGCTCATAACAGCCCTCAAGCTGGCCCATATTCAACGCTGAATATTAGTGATGAAGTCGGCCTATATACAGTGGGAATGCCGGCCTACAATCTTGATGTATGGTCGGCTTAAAAGGAAGGGAGCATGACGTATATATATCTTGACGTACAGCTCATTTGTAACCAAGAAATTTGTGGATCTATCTAAGGTTTTTCAAAGCTTAAAAAGTGCAGATCTAAGGACAGAATTTAGTGTGGATTGAAGAGTACAGGTTGCGGAATATAAAGAGGGAGCAGATTGAAGAAGGAACAAAATAGTACAGTCTGCGAAAGGTACAAGAAAGTACATTGTGCGGATAAGTAAGGTACATGATTGCGGAGTGGTGCAGCTAAATTACGAATAGGTGCAGGAAGGGTACAGTGCGGACATCTCTGAGTTGAAGTATCTAAGAAAAGAATTTTCCAAAGTCAAAGACAGTGATTGCAAGAAGACAGGCTGATCTAAAGGTGGTAGAAAGTGAGGAAGGTAAATCAGAGATATTCAATTACAAGTGAAAATAATTCTCTAGATTTGACTAAGTACTTTGATAACTGACTTGATGAAAGATTAACTAAGTTAAAGAAGAGAATACATAAGCAAGCTCACAAGTAATTATCAAGAAGAGAATTTTTGTATTAATCTCAAGCCCTACAAATTCTCAACATGGTTTCAGAGCTAAGGTAACAGTTAAGGAAGGGCATCTAAGATACACTTACGAATCAGATTTCAAAAACATATAAGCAAGTCAAAGGAGGATTCTCTGAAATTTCGAGAAGCAATCACAATCTGAATAACACAGTCAACAATTTGGATCATCTCGAGCTTATTTCAGGAGTATTTTGACAACCTCAGTTCAGTAGTCTGACTACCATACTTCTCGGCATACCTGGTGCAGTTCAGAGTGATACTTCAGATCTGGTATTATCTACATCAACACTACTATAATCACCCACTTTGATACTATATGTTGGTACATGATTCAGTGTTGCTACAGTTAAGATGATTCTTGTGCAAACACCGCAATCTTGGAGAACTCATAGTGCAACCACAATAATATAGTGCTATCTTAAAAGAATGATTTCAGTACCAAAATGAGACCTCGGTTTCATGACAGAAATTGCACAAGACATAGACAACCAAAAGAAGGCATTATCATCATTACAACAAGGATCTAATCCTTACCCTTGAAGAAGATCATCCAAAGAGAAAGCACTAACACATCTTTTCTCCACCGCCATCGAAGAAATCAAACTGAAGACTTTATCTTCACTTATCAAGTAAGTATCTTTCATTCTATAATCAAATTTGGTTAAATGACTTTGTTTTTGCAAGGAGATCTATAAGCTGGTTGGGTTACCAAGAATCCTTTCATGAGGAGGATAGTCACAGTCCTCGAAGAAAGTAAAGTCATGAAAGGCCTATGAAGGATTGGAGACATCAAGAGAATATAAGATAATCTGAAAGAACTATTCTATGCAATAAATAAGGTTATGTCACTTAGTACACAAAATTGAGGTATCAAAGAATGAAGGGATATCTTCATAAGATCTCAACTGTGAGATCTGGAAAAGATGATAAGATGGGCAACGTAAGAAATAGACAAGAAAATTACCTCACTCAACTTGTGGTCTCTATGCTAGATGGAAAAAGACAAATCAAGGGCAAAAATGTTGAAGGATAAAAGACTCAAACATTTGCAGAAGGAAAAGGAAAGTTTAGGAAAAGTGGAAGACTTATGAACATTACAAGAAAGATGGTCCTAAAGGGACAATCTCAATAGGAGAAAGAAAGGAAGCTCATATCACCAAAAAGGATGGAGGAAGTTGAAGAAAAGAAGTTCAAGGAAAATCACGCAAACTTATGAATAAGGATTGATTTTTGTTGGTTATATGATAGGAAGCAATGTAGCATCCTGATCGAAGCATGGCAGGAGCTCCTGGTGAATCAGCTCCGGGAAAACCTCTTTGACAAACTTTACTAATAGAAAGTAGTCATCAAGAGCAAGGGTCATCATAGAAACATACTTCTAGGATGTGATGACATATTGATGAAACAAGCCAAGGGAATGAAGCTCTTCATTCTTAAAAATTGCTACAGGATGACTCAAGGGAAAAAGGTATGAGGTATGTATATATTTATATGCTGACATTGGATGTTGTGATGTTATGTTATATGGTTGCAGGTAATGAACTTCAGTATTTAAAAGTATGATCTATGGAGTAGTATCTCTCAGTGCACGGACAGATGAAATCAACATAATATGTCCATGGAACATGAGGTGGTTGTATATGAACAAGAAACTAGAAAGGTTATAAGTTCCTGGGAATAAAGAATGTGCACAGAGGAAGAGATCATGACATGCAACCATGTCAAAAGTCTGCTATCATCCGAAAGCCAAGAAGATGTGACTAGGAGATCTCCTAGGAGGATATGTAGACTCTGACAGAAGTATGGTAAATAAGAAGACTCTTGACAAAACATATCATTAGGAGATGTGTCAATCTGTATGAAGGATGTCGATACCTATAGGGAGATGTCATGGTGAAAGATCATCACTAAGGTAACTTTTGTTCTGAAAGTTCATATGTATATGTTTATCTAGATGAGTTTGTGCAGGGCTGCCAATCATGAGAAAGGATGTATTATCCTTGGAGATGATTCGAAGGAAAGCAGCATGGCATAACAATAGACCAGATAAGGAAGTCTGGTGAATCACTTTCTAATAGCTGACATGACTCGGGATGAAAGTGATAGATGATTTGTGCCCTATGAAGCTAAAAGTTGGAGATTCCTCGATATCGAAATCCATGACATCAAGGACAGGAATTCTTCATGAGTAGTTGGGTGTCTCCCCATTACTGCGGGAGGTCCCTAGTTAAGAGGGAGCTTGATGATTCTTTCTTAGAAGAAACTTGGTAATTCTTAAGAATGAGCTTAGGTACATTCCTTGTTTAGGAATGAGTACATTCCCTTGTGGAATAGGTACTCCCTGGTTGAGAGGGAGAGATAGACACATCATTCTAGTCTTGGGAAGGCAGATTGGAGGATTGGGTAATCATCTGGCATTCGATACTCTTTGAGAATGTGTTAGGGCATTCAAGATAAGAGTAGTCGGGGACCGATATTCTTTGAGGGCTAGCTACCCAAGAGAAGAATAGTCCAAGAATGTCATACTTTGGGAACACCCAGGTGGAGTATGTACCTTGGAGAGACAATGACGAAGGTGTCTATAAGTCATGTGTCTCGCCAGCATTGTAGCCCACTGTCTCATTAAGAGATGGGGTTGTTAGTTAAGGCCTTGCACTAGGACAATGCTAGTTGATATGATGCTATACAGATGCAATTACCAATCCGATTCATCTTATGAGATTCTTCAGTTTGAATGTAACCATGTACCTGTATGTACTATGAAGATCTCCCTAGTTAAGAGGGAGCGTTGAAAAGTGTAACTAGGTCGGTCTTCATATTGACTATGTAATTATGTATTTTATGTAAAGAAGAAGACAAAGATAATAAGATACATATTTGTTGCACTTGCTTCATGGGTTTCATGAGCAAGATCTTATCTTAGGTTAATGAACTTCTTCTTGATGTTCATTTAAGGTGTGTCTTTTGTTTATAAGTATAATTAGAGTCATGCATATTGAAGACCTTGTCATGAACCTTGTGAAAGAACGGCTCATAACAGCCCTCAAGCCAGCCCATATTCAACGTTGAATATTAGTGATGAAGTCGGCCTATATACAGTGGGAATGTCGGCCTACAATCTTGCTGTATGGTCGGCTTAAAAGGAAGGAAGCATGCCGTATATATATCCTGACGTACAGCTCATTTGTAACCAAGAAATTTGTGGATCTGTCTGAGGTTTTTCAGAGTTTAAAAAGTGTGGATCTAAGGACAGAATTTAGTGCGGATTGAAGAGTACAGATTGCGGAATATATAGAGGGAGCAGATTGAGGAAGGAATAGAAGAGTACAGTCTGCAAAAGATACAAGAAAGTACAGTGTGCGGATAAGTAAGGTACAGGATTGCGGAGTGGTGCAGCTAAATTGCGAATAGGTGCAGGAAGGGTACAGTGCGGACATCTCTGAGTTTGAAGTATCTAAGAAAAGAATTTACCAAAGTCAAAGACAGTGATCTAAAGGTGGTAGAAAGTGAGGAAGGTAAATCAGAGATTTACCTTCCTAACTATATTTCAAGATATTCAGTTACAAGTGAAAATAATTCTGTCTCTACATTTGACTAAGTACTTTGATAATTGACTTGATGAAAGATTAACTAAGTTAAAGAAGAGAATACATAAGCAAGCTCACAAGTAATTATCAAGAAGAGAATTTTTGTATTAATCTCAAGCCCTACAAATTCTCAACAATGACATCAGCAATGAATTGTGCATCTTTTACCTCTCCCAAGCAGTCTTCTGCCTTTAGAAACATTGCTCCTTTTGGTGAAGTGGCAATGATATTTATCAATGGTCTATGCCTTGTATCTGTCCATCCATCTGAGACTATGGTAACCCCAGAGCCACTCCAAGAAGAACGAATTGGTGATAACACATCCTCCAAAAGATCCTTCTCATTTTTTAGAAGCTGAGTTCTAACTTTCTCATAGTTGGGCCCCTTGTACCCTTGAGGAGCTTTGTTAACTGCCCTTATCATATCTTGCCGGTAAAGGGAGCGAACAACATTGAATGGGATACCACATGCATAGATGCACCGAGCCACTTTGGAATCAACTTCTTCTCTTCCTTGCACATTCACCAGTTTAGCAATTTTTCTATCTTGAATTGTACCAGATGCCCCTCTGGATGGTGGTTGTTCTGGTTGTTGAGTGCCTCTCCTCTTCCTTGCTTCAATTATAATCCTTGGCTAAATGTTTGTTGGATTTTTAGCTTGACTAAAATCATCATGCTTTCTTTTGATTCCATCATCTTGATCTTGCTCTCTTTGATATTCCTTCCTTGCCATAGGGTCTAATGTTTTCATGCAACCTGCAATCCCCTGTCCTCCTCCATGCAAAAGATGTGCCTTCACTCTTGGGTAAGAGCCCATGTAAGAATTATTGCAAAGAGTACACTGCCATTCCCATGAGCCACCACCTCCACATCTTTGCAGCTTCTCAACATGCCTCCAAAGAGGATAATATTCAGCCCTTGGGTTGGCCTTGGTGTTTTCACTTGAACCTTGGATGGAAGAAGCCATTGCTGCAAAAAAAATAAAAAAACAAATCTATAAATAAAAAAATGTTTTTTATAATTTTGGTAGCATAAACCCTCGAAAATAGAAAAAACAATGAGAAAAAACCAAGAAATTGAATGCTTCTTACCCAAAATAATTTTCTATAGCTGAAGCTACCCCAAAATGCCAGAAAAAACAAGAGAAATATGGTTGTACTAAGCCAAAAACCAAGAATGTCGTAGTTGGAAACTTCGCACTCCAAATATTCTTTTCAAATCTCTTTCTCTTCCTGCTGAAATCTCCTTTGCTCAATGGTGAAAGCACCCAAGCTAAAGCACTACTCTCTTCCTCCTTGCTCCTCTCCAAAATCGCTCTTCTCCAAGTGAAACGACTTGCTCAATTCGTGTGATGAGAGAATGAGGAAAATCCCTTTTTTATAACTTTAGAAAGCCATCTAGAAGCATCCACGACACAAATAAAATAATAATACATTGCACGAATCCCAAAAAAAACAAAAAAAAAGAACGTTGTTTTGGGAGGAAACGCGACTGTACGGCTGGGAAATTGTTTCTGGTCGTACTGGCAACATTTCACGTACGGGAAACGTACCAGTACAGCCGAAAACGCATTTCTCGGCTGTACGGTACGAGTTTCTCCATTTCCGTTTCTTTTTTTGCCTGAAATGGGTTGGGGTTGGACGTTTCCTGCAACTTAGCTTCTAACTCAATCTTGGGAAATATAGCACATCCATGAGGTTACTAACATCATTAAACACATTATCCCCTAGATGATATCTAACAAGTATTACATCATAAAGTTAAATCACCTAAGAAGATCCCACAAAGGTGACATGAACCATCCCACCATTGCAACATCATAAGAGAAGGGGGCATACATAAGTGTTAATCTGTCAAATCATCAAGTATGTCCACTATCACACATCCAACAAATGAGGATCATGTAGAACACCCCATCCTAGTGACACCAACATCATACATCAACCCGCCAAGTCACAAGAAAATATCAACAACGTCATCAAACATCTACCTCTTACAACCATCATCATCCTACCCTCTGGGGGGCTAGAACCATCATCCATGTCCAATATAAGCATACATATCAAACCATCATAATGAGATAGTATGCTCCACATCCATCAAAAGTGCAACCAAGGGGTGATCAACAAGGAAAGCACATGTGTGAAGACCAACAAGTAGCAAGCACAATCATCAAATTAAGAAGTAAGACTCCCCCAGACAACGACCTCCATCAAACGATATGATGCCCTAAAGATAACAGGCTCCATAAAAATGAATCCCTAGAGTCGGTCCAAGAGCTCCAGAGAACCAGCAACAAATTTCCACCAACATACTGATAATCAGAAAGTGGACTTCATACAATATGAGGTCAAGGTGTGACAGTCAACATTGCTAGAAAATAATAGATGAGAAATGGTAAATAGTAAATACAATAAATAATGCAAAACTATGTGCACAGAAAAAATATGTAAATACAGTAAATAATGTAAAACTATGTAACTATGTATATTTTCAGTTGAAGCATGGAAATATGTAATATTCCGAAAGGGGAATAGACAGCAAAACAAGCATACGACAATATAGAAAATGCCAGAAATAGAACATAAAGCAAATACTCATAAAAATGCCAGGAATGCTAAGCCATTTTATTAATCTGAGAATATAAAGAAATACAATAGATGATCGGAATGATAGCACCTATTCTTGCTCAAGGCAAGTGGAGAACTCTCTCAGAAAGACAAAAAATGGCTGCTCTAAGAAACTGCGTCCCAGCTGCTGGAAATTTGCTGTAAAATTGTTGCTGCTGGAATAGATTGAAAACTAGGGGCTGATCCCCTTGCCAGAATGAGCTGAAAATCTGCGGACCACCTGTACTCACCAACCCGGACAAAACCCAGAAACCATATCAAAAATGGTCAGCCTCCGAAAATCACCAGAAAGTCCCTCCTCAAGGAATTACGCTGCCCTCCAAGGCTCAGCGCAGATGCCAAATGATAATAGCTGAAACAGTGCCACAAACTCCTCGGGAAACCTCCTACTGGAAAAGACTGATCCTCCACTCCGGATATCAACTGAAACTCCTGCAGAAACCCCACAACGGAACACCTCCAAGTAGAACTGCATCCTCTCTCCCAGGGACTGCGCAGTCACAAGAGAAGCCCAGCTCCTCAGTAAAACAACCAACCAAACCTCCCATTAAAGATTGAAGAAATGACCTTACCCGAGCAGGCACTCGAAGCCCCCCGGGGCTAAGGGTGAGATCTCCGACCAGAGACACTCAACGCACTAAACAGTGCTGCAGACAGGCTAAACAACCAGCGTGCTCAAGAAGACAAAAGTCTAGCTCAAATATCATCAACAACAAGAATGACAAATGAGAGGGCTCTCCCACCTTTTATAACGATGGCCTCTCTCCAAAACCCTAACGTGGTCTCCCTCTCCTCCATGTGCTCATCCTCAATCTGCGCAGAAGCTCCTAGAGGCTACGTGGGCCCCCTCCTCTGCGTGGTGTTGAACCCCCATGGCTCCCCATAAGTTATAACGTTGTGCTACTAGGGAGATACTTTATTTTACTTAAGTGAGTTAGACCCCTCTTCTCACTTTTATTTATTAATAAACTATAGTCGGCAAAACTATACAAAAATCTAATATTCCAATTAGCTGTTGCTAATTAGGAATATTACAGTCTCCCCCGGCAAAATGTTGCTTGTCCTCAAGCAACTGAAGTGATGGATGCTGCAGAATCTTCTCATTCTCCCCAGTGGCATCCTCATCCAGCAAAAATTGCTTGTCCTCAAGCAACGCTTGAACAAGCCTCCTCTCTAGTTGATGCTCCCCACCGATACTACAAAATGTGCCTGGGTCCCACTAAAACCTCTCTGACCTCTGCATCACCCTGATACGAAGGGATATCTCAATGCCAGGATCCCAAAGTGACCTCTCACAATACCAGCCAACCAATAATCCTCCCGGATCCCATCGCCACCGTGGCCAATAATCGCACAAGTCCCACGGCTCAGACTGTGCACTGCCTCTAGCTATGACCAATGCTCTAAGAGGTGAAGACCACCAACAAGCATCAATGCTCCTGGGCTCCTGCTGCGCTATACCTGTAGCTGCATATGCTACCCCTCCAACTGCATACCAACTCATCACCTCTCTCCAATCCAAGTTGTGACTCAATCCCATGCTGATCCTGCTCTCCTGAAATCGGGATGGAGTGCTGAAGAAACGATGTCCTGTGCCGCCCTGCCAGCTGGAATCTATAACCTCTGTTATGTCCAAGGGCCCCTGCTCGACTGCGCTCCCCACGAAGAATACCGTACCATCTAGAGGGTACCAACTCATGATCTCCCGCCAGTCCCTCCTGGAAGAAGAATCCGATGTAGCAATAACAACGGCATATGGAACACGCCTGAAGTGTTGCCGCCAACCTGTAATCAACTCCCACTGCTCTGCCCTGTCTGCCAATGAGAGCTGCCTGTAGAAGGAAACCCCTCTCTCTATAATGGGCCAAAGTGGGCAAGATATGCTGCAAGCTCCATCGATGTACTCTTGGAGAGTACTACTCACTAAAAGTACTGCAGCTCGACCGACTGTATGTACATCTATCTGTACCTCATCAATGTGTCGGCCAAAAGATGAATGCTCCACCATATCCAACAGCTCCTGCTGTCTAATAGCCCCCCGCATAACAATCCCATCACCCTCCAACATCTCTAGAGGATATGGATCTGCAACTGCCGTCACTGTACTCAGTGTCAATGCATCTGACTGCTCCTCCTCAATGGCTGACCCCGCGGTTAGCCGCATATCCATCACCGACTCAATGTGAGCCTCCATCTGGCTCTCCCTCAAGGGACCATCATGCATGATGTGCATAGCATCCTCCTCTACTGACTCAGGCTCCATCACATATCACTCCGACTGGATCGTCACAAGTGTCTCATCGCCTAGAGCATCTCCCATAGAGTCCCCTGACTGCTCACCCTGTATACTGGAATGCAGCTCTGGTCTACTGTCTCCATCCCTGCGTGACTGCTCTCGCTCCCCAGAAGCGACCTCAACTGATGCTATGGACTCATATGAAGAAGAGTCCTCACCCTGGCATACAGGAGGAAGGCCCTCTCGTTCTTCCTCTGCCACCTCATCTGTATTGAATAGGCCATCCACCCTCTCGATGAAGTGTCGATACAATGTCTGGAGTCTAGACGCATGATGGAATGCTACCTCTGCTGAACCCAGTATCCTCTGCTCATGCATGATCTCAACATGCCCTAAGGGAAGAATGATGCATGTCTCCCTCATGACCCGCTCCCCGGGTGTAGGCTCAGCGATGACCGATGTGCCACCCCTGTAGAGGATCATCTCATCCGTCGACCTGTGGCTGTCAACTAGCAAAACAACCCAGTGCCACTGCTGAGAGGTCTCTCGCCTAGTGTGCTGAGTGTCATCCAAATATCTTGGGTGAGCCTCGCGTACCCCGCTGCTTATGCCCAAAGTGCCAAAGGACAACAACAAAATCGACTGTGCCAGTGAGTGACGTAGAAGAGGGTCGGATACGTGAGTCCCCTCTGATACCATCAAGTATCGCTCATATGTCTCCTCATCGATCCTGGGTGAACTACTCCCAAAGGTAAGCTTGGTGTCCCTATCTGTGAGTCTCCCTGGATGCAACACTCTAAAACCCTGTTGTGCAGCACCGTATACCCTCGCATACCACTGATCATCCATGTACTCCTCGACATGTCACTGCACATTGAGGCATACCTTTGTATACTGCTGAATACCCCAAGCTACTGTTGCACCACCCTGTACCGCCTCGTGCCATGACTGTGTCCAGGCATCAGTCACTCCTCGCATGCTCTCAATGTGATGTAGGGCACTCCTACTCCACAATGCAATCCCACACACTACGGTCCAACACCATGCAACTCCTTGTCCACCGGAAGTCCACTGCTCAATGCTAGAGGCTCCCACACATCCCTGGATGTGGTGTCCTAGAGTTGTGCCTCTACATGTTGGACTTCCTCCAATCGGTATCATCATCTCCACCGTCGCGTCACTATACCCGCCGACAAATGGATCATCACTCCAAATCCTCCTCGAGGGGTCCGAGAAGTGAATCTCCCTATGTGTCAGTAGTGTTACCACCACTTCTCGGCTCCGCTGCGTCCTCTGTGCCCCACACAAAGGTGAAGAATCCTTGGCCCCATACAAGGCGCCATCTGGTGGCCTACCAATGCCACCTCCTCCAACAGGCTCCTGCCAAGGTATGTTGACCACCCCGTGATCTCGTGTATAAGTGTCATACCAAGACAACCTAGGAAGTCTTCCCATAAACTGGTTGGCCACTGGAGCTAACCAAAACTCCCCTAGAAAATGTGCATGCTCAACTGCTAGGCCAACTGTACCCTCCAAGACATAGTCAATCGACCTGCCTGGAAAATGATAGGTGATCCTACCTGGATCCCAATGCCAATCTGGGGTTCCTGTACTCCCAGCACCTGGAAACTCCTGCTGAACTATACTTGGGTCCACCACCATCTCCATAACCCACTCCACCGGGTACCAACTCAAAATCTCTCGCCATCCAGCCTCAACATGTGGATGTTGTACCCTGTGCAACTCTGGTCGTCTCATACCGCTATCCAAGTCAACGTATGAGATCTGACTAGGTGGCTCCGTCTCTCTCTCTCCAATGGGAAGAGGTAAAACAACGCTGCTAGTCCCGTCCATGCATGCCTAAAGGGGAATGAACTAACGCTCCAACGTGCCCTTTGGTTGTACCATTAGGGAATCCAGTCGTTCCCCAATGCAAGCCAACTTGGCCGCCGACTTGGCACAAGCCACTCTCATGCCCTCCAACTCCTTGTCCTGCAACAAAATGGCCTCCCGTACTGACGTGGCCTTCCCTTTCAAAACTCGAAGGTCTGCCCGAAGCCAGTGATACTACTGTCTGTGACCATCATCCAATCCCTCTGTATCTCCTAGTGCCTCATCGAATGTGGATACATCTCCTGTCGCCTCACCCATCTGTTGTGTGCTACTACCACCTGAAGACTCGGACACGACTCCGGTCATCACCTCAATGGATGGCTCTACCGGTGTAGGCTCTACCTTCTCCACTACGATATCAACCGGCACGGTCAAGGAGGTCTCTAATGAGGGTGAGTCCTCTGTCACACTAGGTGTATCTTCGAACTCCCTACAATCCTGTGTGCTCACATCCTCCAAGTGCGAGGTAACCATTTTGATGGTTTCCCTCTCCGATACTCGGTCAAGCTGGAAAGAGGTATCCAACTTCTCCACCCAAGCTTTTTCCGAACGCTTGGATGACCCGTCAAATGTCGGTAAATGGAATCTGCCCACTGTTCACTGTAAGCCCCCGTCATGTGAGTGCCTGTTCCCTCTGTGAAAGTTGCGGGGTCTGCTATCCCGCTAGAGTTGGACAAAATCTATGAATGGAAGGGCATCCCTAAACTCCTGCCCATATGCCTGATACTCGGCGAAATAATCACCCATGTGGCCAGGCTCTGGCTCCTGCTGTGCTCCTGCCCCTGTGTCCGCACCGAGAAAAGTGGGCATGGTAGAACGTGTGGGTGTATGTGATGCCATATGCTGAGTGGCATCATGCTTCGGCAAATGGTGGGATATGCCTGAACCTTCACCAATCTAAAAACCCCTTGGGGTTTCACGCTGCCTAACCTCTATCGCAGCGACCCTCTGCCCCATCGTCTCCATCTGTCTCGACAGATCCTGTACTGTTTTGAGGAGCGTTTCCTCAAATCTCTTTGCACCATCATCACCTGCCATCGGCTCCTCCTGCTATGTGTCTACAGGCTCCTCATGAAATGGCACTGCTGCTCCAAAACTATACTGTGGCTCGTATTCGGCCTCTGATTTATCCACTGAAAACTACTCAGAAAATTCTAGGAACTTGGGAAGGTGATCCTTGCCCAAAACTCAGAAAAACCTCAAAAGGGTTTCTTCTAATTCCAAACTTCAAAATTTGACCCTTTGTATTTTGGCCCTTTTTCCAATTTCGTTTTTGGTACTGCAACTGCTATTGCTCTCCAAAATTCTAGCAAACCTCTGTATGATCTCTTTCCCGATGTCATAGACCACAAGCTGAGCCAGAACTATGCTCTGATACCACTGTAATATCCCGGAAGGGAAATAGATAGCAATACGAACATATGACAATATAGAAAATGCCAATAATAGAACATAAAGCAAATACTCATAAAAATGCCGGAAATGCTAAGCCATTTTATTAATCTGAGAATATAAAGAAATACAATAGATGATCGGAATGATAGCACCTATTCTTGCTAAAGGCAAGTGGAGAACTCTCTCAGAAAGACAGAAAATGGCTGCTCTAAGAAACTGTGTCCCAGCTGCTGGAAATCTATCGTAAAACTGCTGCTGCTGGAATAGACTGAAAACTAGGGGCTGATCCCCTTGCCGGAATGTGCTGAAAATCTGTGGACCACTTGAACTCACCAACCCGGACAAAATCCAGAAACCATATCAAAAATGGTCATCCTCCGAAAATCACCAGAAAGTCCCTCCTCAAGGAATTACGCTGCCCTCCAAGGCTCAGCGCAGATGCCAAATGATAATAGCTAAAACAGTGCCACAAACTCCTCGGGAAACCTCCTACTGGCAAAGACTAATCCTCCACTTCGGATATCAACTGAAACTCCTGCAGAAACCCCGCAACGGAACACCTCCAAGTAGAACTGCGTCCTCTCTCCCAGGGACTGCGCAGTCACAAAAGAAGCCCAGCTCCTTAGCAAAACAACCAACCAAACCTCCCGCTAAAGACTGAAGAAATGACCTTACCCGAGCAGGCACTCGAAGTCCCCCGGGGCTAAGGGTGAGATCTCCGACCGGAGACACTCAACGCACTAAACAGTGCTGCAGACAGGCTAAACAGCCAACGTGCTCAAGAAGACAAAATTCTAGCTCAAATATCATCAACAACAAGAATGACAAATGAGAGGGCTCTCCCACCTTTTATAACGCTGGCCTCTCTCCAAAACCCTAACGTGGTCTCCCTCTCCTCCATGTGCTCCTCCTCAATCTGCGCAGAAGCTCCTAGAGGCTACGTGGGCCCCCTCCTCTGCGTGGTGTTGAACCCCCATGGCTCCCCATAAGTTATAACGTTGTGCTACTAGGGAGATACTTTATTTTACTTAAGTGAGTTAGACCCCTCTTCTCACTTTTATTTATTAATTAACTATAGTCGGCAAACTATACAAAAATCGAATATTCCAATTAGCTGTTGCTAATTAGAAATATTACAAAATATAATCAACATTGCTAGTAAAAAATTAATGAGAAATGGTATCAAGGTCTGAAATTCAATACCCATAATTTCAATCATGGTCTTTTTAACACAAAAAATTCCGTAGCTCAAAAAGATGTTATTCATGAGAACAATTAAACATCCTCTGGAGTCTGCAGTAACTGACCAGTGCAAATAAAAAATAGCCTAGTTTAGAAAGATTCAGAAATTCACAGAAATGTGATTTGTAGATGCATTCTAGATAGTCTTACACAATAGATAGTTAAATACCTTGTATCTCAGGTGATCCGCGTCCACTAAGTTCCACTGTCTTCTACATTTTTCATAGCTCCAACCATTTCCTTCCCTTGGAAAGTCAATCCATTCCGGATGACCAAACTGCAACAGAACACTCATTTTATATAAGTTGACAAAAAAAGCTCAACGTCTACATAAACCTAATAGAACAATATTGCTGTAACCATCCTAAAGTCATCTCCCATCAAAACACTTTTATAGGTTGTACTAAATTAGCAGACTTCAAGAGTCAAGATCATAAGAAAAGAAATCAGTGAGAAACTCTTGCACATTCAGCGCAAAACACAACATGTGCATATATACTAAAATATGAATATAACAAAGCATGATATCGTTTTTATGAATTTGCACAATTTTTTATTCCACTTCCATCAAATCAAAAGGCCATACAAAAACTCAAAATAAAGTAACACATTCACAAACCCTTGATATTATAATGAAAAGTTTATTTTTGTTTCCATAAGTATGGGATCTGTTGTCCTTTGTAGACAGTTCCAGGCTATTAGAACTGTGTCAAAGCATCTAAGGGGTATGTTTAAAAATGGATGATTCAAAGATACATATTCCAAACCCTCTTTGATGTTAATAATCCTTAAATCTTTAAATAATATCCAAAGTGCTAACTTCCAATCATAACAGCTTACAATTCTTTAAAAGGCTTTGATAGAAGAAATACGAAGAATTCAGAAAATCAAATATTCATTCTGAATATCTAATCATCTAAAGCAACAGAAGCATATAGAAAGACTTCTATAGTGGAACATTAATATAAATGATAATTGATACAGATGCAACAATCTAATGATGCAGAGGAACAGAATAGAACAAATTGTTTGATCTGCTAACTCGGTATAGGAAATAACTTTGCAGTGAGATGTCAGGGAAGTTCATATTCAACTCAGCCTTTCTCAGATATCCAGACAACATCAAATATATGCAGAAAAAGAGTATGTCACACATGAAAGTACTCACACAGTACACAAAAGCCGCTACAAATCAGAATCAGGAGCCTTTGATTATCTTCAAAAATCCAAGTACTCACACAGTACACAAATGCTGCTACAAATCAGAATCAGGAGCCTTTGATTATCTTCAAAAATCCAAGTATTACAACAGTATTGGAAGCTTGGTCAAGGTATCAACCCTTTTCCATTCAAAAATATCCTATCTATTACAGATTTACAATGAAAAACAACTATTATCCAAAACATTTTGAATAATCTAAATAACAATTTGATAAAAAAAGAAATCAGCTCCTATAATGTCTTTAGCTGACCCTGATATCTGCATTTGGGTTCGATGCATCTGAATTTGTTCTATTTTTGCTCCAAGAAATAACGAACTGCTTTGATTGTTTGCTGATATGCTGCAATAATAATCTGAACTTATCCAACCAGTTTGACTAAATGTTCCCATTCATCTGTTGGGTAATCTTGATCGATCATTTGCCTATATGATTCATCTGCTTCAGTTTATTTTTCAAACGAAGGTTTCACTATGAACAAGTGTTTGATTTCGTAGCAAATAAAAAAATCATCAGCTAACAACTGAAGTAGATTTTGACCACTTAATTCTCCCTTGACTCCAGCAAACTTTGACCAGTCTATTGCTACTCTATTCAACAATATTTGATACTCGTCCTCTGTTATCATTTGGCCTTGTGAATTTTTGAAAGAGGTTAGACCTTTCTAGTGCAGAATAAAAAAAAATTCTGTAAAATTTATTAATCTGCACCTGCAAATTTTCACACTCATCTTTTGTTTTCTGAATAAGATTTTTCTTCATTAGAACTTTCCTAGTTTGAATAATTGAGTCAATTATGTCATGAAAACCTAACTCTTCCAGTGCTTCCCTTGTCTTTGTATTCAAAGATTTAATAATTTGAGTTGTCAAGCCAAGTTTGTTTCCCAATTCAGTTTTTATTTCATCCATAGCTTCCTTTGCTCTTTCCAGCAGCTCTTCCTATTCCACAATGATTTCAATAGAAGACCAAAAATAAGACACAGATGACATAGTTTCCATCCAAATTTGTTCTGTTGGGTCCACTCAGAAACTGCTCAAGTTGTTTTTGCAATCTGGAAGTTTTTTGTATCTCGTCCACTAGTGCATTCTCTGAATCGACCTTATTATGTTTTGCTCTCTCCAGTGATCCCTTTAATTTATCAACCTCTTCACTCTTCATGGAAAGAGAATGTAATATCCCTAATGGTAAATTACAGTAATAACAGGCATTAAAAGACTTTATACAACAACAAATAAAAATCATGCCAATAGAACACAAATTGAGCCATGAAATTGAGCTGAGCCATTTTATTAATTTGCTGGAAATGAATACAATGGAGTTGTTTGAATGAAGGCACCTAGGCTTGCTCAAGGCAAGCTAGAGAAGCCCTCTGAATCAATGCTGAAATCCCCCACTGATGGTACGATGAATGGCTGTAGCTTTGCACTGCAATCTGTCAAAAATTTTGTTGTTGCTCCCAAATAAATGCGGTTAGGGCCTGCTACACTACTCAGAAAATTCCAGGACTTTAACCCCGGACTCTACTCAAGAAAGCCACAAAAACCCATGAAGGAATTGGCCAACTGTTGACCCCGGAATTTCGGCCCAATTTCCCCTAGCTCCCCTAGGTGTTCGCTGAGTTAAAATCTCTGTTTGCCACCTCAAATCTGCCCAGAAAAATCAGTGAAATTAATCTTGGCTTCTCCTCAATAAACCCAGAAAGGGTTCGCCCAAAGCTTGACCCCGAAAATTGGCCCCTCTTGAGCTTGGCTCACTGCGCTGCTGGGTAAACCAATCCTCCTGTAAATCCTGCTTCTGGAAGTATCCAAAATGCCATAAAAATCCCTGTTAGGAAGCTCCAAGCCTCTCCACCAAATGTCAACTGCAACTCCCTCTCTTCTCACCTCCCGGAAAAACCTCTCTCCATGTGTTGCGTCCTCCACTGCGCAGTCCCTGAAGTGAAAACACTCCTATAATCTCTGCGATGAAAAGCTCCTCCAAAATGATAAGACTCCTCTCCTGAGTGGGGTATTCGAAGTCCCCCGAGGCAGAGGTTGAGATATTAACCTGAAAAACTCATGTGCTAAACAACACTGCAGACTTGGCACCCGGCACAAGCGTGTTATGCTATGTTGCACGGGGACCCGTTCCCACCATAATTTCATGCCATTCCCTCCGTTCTGGCGTTCTGGGGACTTTGGAACTCGTCGGAAATGTTCCGGATTTGCTTGGGACTCCATCGGGGACTTGGGGACTTCAAGGCCATCCCCTAGCCGTCCCTCGAAAATTCAGGGACTTTTTGGGGACTTCCAAAACGTCCCTTGATAAATCGGGGACTTTTGGACGTCCCCAATAAAATTTCAAATCATAAGTTAAAAAAATATTAAAATATTTCATTTTTATTAAAAAAAAAATTTAATTGTTTTTTAATAAAATTCAAAATTTTAAATTAAAAAAATGTAAATTCCTAAATTACATTTACCCTAACCTAAAGGCTAACGCATATACCTATCAAACTTAAATCATTTACGGTTTACCGTTTTACCATTACTGTTTTACCATTTGGCGGTTACACTAGTGACTATATTATTTTTAAATTTTAATTTTTGTCATTTTGGTTCTTGGACTATAGTCTATGACTATAATTTATAAATTTATAATCCATGGTTTTCTACTTCTAGACTATTAATTTGAGATTTATTTTTAAATTTTAATGAATTGTTCATGTTTACATATTTATTAAATTTTAGTACTATTTACTTTTACGCTTTAGCTGCTATTTAAATTTTGAAATGATTCATCATGCATCAATGATCATAGAATGATTATGTAGATATTAGACAGTAGTAGATTGTAGGTTGTAAGTTGTATGAAACTAATAGTACTTAAGTTATGCAATGATGACGAAATTTGTTTTTGTGATGCACAATTTTCAATAACGACTAGATATTATTAGACTATTGGTATTAGTCTTTAGATTTATCATTTTAGTATTTTATTTATTTTGATTCATGTTTAATTTATTTTAATTTTAATTTTTTAATAAATAATAAATATAATAAATAGTTGCCGCACTTGCCATCCCCAACCCGCCGTCCCCTGAAAATTTGGGGCTACGCTTTAGCCGTTCCGGAAACTAAGCCTGCAGACCCAAATGGTTAACTTACTGCTAGTTTTTATGTGAAACTAAGTGTATTTTGTTGCTTGGCCAGTATTGTAAAGTTTATAGTAATATCTCTGCAAAAGTTATGCTACATATTGTTTTCCTGTTTAGAAACCGGGCCAGTTCGGCCACTGAGAAAATCAATCTGCCCATTTTTGGCAAGATTTTTAAATGTAATCACCCGGCCTTACTGCAAACTGACAGTGGATTAAGATAATATAAATACTCTTTTTTGTTAAAAAAAAAGTTGGAGGTCACGGGTTCCAATCTTGCCGGATATGCCCAACAACATTTTGACCTATGCAAGTGTGCCACGTAGCGCCATTCCATTAAGCCACGTGGCATCACATCACTGGTCCACGTGTGCCACTTAAGTGCTCAGCCATGTGCAAGTCATCCATTTGTGCCATATCAGCTTCTGCCATGTCATGCCCAGTCAGTTCTGTAGATTGTCATGTGGTTGTCAACCTTTGACCTTTTCCCTGTTTTAACCCATATCTTCAAACTGCAACAACTTTCACATACGGACTCAGTTTTCGCCCATTGAAATTGTGTTGGATTTGGTTTTCCAAGCTCTATGCAACGGCGCTACTCTCATCTAAATCTGAAGACTTTGGATTTTTAGCCATTTTAAGATCCTCCTAGATCAGAGGTGCAATTATTTGACCATAATTCTTACCAAACTTGTGGTAATAGCCTATTAATCCTAAGAATCCTCTAAGTTTCTTCAAGATACTGGGAATTGGCGATTCCCTCATAGCTTTGATTTTGTTAAGATCCACCTTGACACCCTCATGTGATACAAAATGACCCAAATATTTCACTTCTTGAACACTAAAGGAACACTTGGAAGGATTTGCATATAGGTTTTGCTCTTCCGACAGTGTTAAGACTCGATCGACATGTTGTCCATGATCTTCCTAAGATTCGTCATAGATCAGTATGTCATCAAAAAATACTAACACAAATTTTTTAAGGGTTTGAAAATAGAATTCATCAAGCTTTTAAAATGTTGTAGGTACATTTGTAAGTCCAAATGGCATAACTAAAAACTCATAATGACCTTCATGTGTTCTAAAGGTTTTTTTGGGAATGTCTTTTTGCCTCATTCTGATTTGACAATATCAGAACGAAGATCCAAGTTAGTAAAGAAAATTAATTCATGCAATTCATCTAATAATTCATCAACAATAGGAATAGGCAACAAGGCAAAAGCAAATCGAGACCGAAAAACCTTAATAGCATAGTATAAACACGTAGCCTAAACAGCAGTGATTGAAGCTATTGATCCTATTGATACACCACTGTCATTTTAGAAAACAAAACAAAAGCTTCAGTAGAAAGGGGTAAGGTAATAGGGAGCAGAGGAAGTAACTAACGTAGCAGCAGTTGATTCGGAACCAATTGCTCCAAAACCAAAAAGCCGAGGGAAAAATAAAAAGGTACCGCACTTAGAACCACCACCTCTTGTTCACATGGGATGTAAACAACACTAGGAACTTCTGGGGCATGGGTAATTTCGAAAAGCATGTATAACAACTCCTTATCTTTTATTGTCATTTTGTTGAGTTGTCTAGAATCTAGACACATACGCCATGAACCATCTGTTGAAATTTGGTTACCGGAGGACAGGTGGTTCCCTAAGGCTTTGATCTTTGGCCTAGGGAAAAGTGTCCAAAAGAATTTAATTTTTCTCCTAAAGTGACTTTATAATTTTTATAAAGTCAAATCTAATTTAAAAGTGACTTTAAGTGATAAAGTTACAAAAGTCTAATTTATAAGTGACTTTAAGTGATAAAGTTACTAAAGTTTAATTTTAAAGTGACTTTAATAAAGTCAATGTAAAATTAGAAAGGAAAAATGACTTTGGAAATAAATGACTAAGTGGGTCTTTATTAAAGTGGGGTGAATTAAAAAATAGAAAGTGAGATTTAAATGAGCATTTAATCTCAGCCCTAGATCTCAATTTATTTCAGCCATTGGATTTAGGGATTCCCCAAAAGTCACTTAGGGTTAGGTTAAAGGAGGAAAAGGAGGGAAAAATTCATTCATTATTTCATGAGCAGATTGAGAGAGGAGGAGAAGGAGAACTGGAGACTTTTTTTCTGAAGAGAGCTTGAGAAGGTGAAGGAGAGGCAAACTCAGCAAATCCATACAGCAGCAAGGAGGGCACAGTTTTCGAGGCAGCAAGAGGCTACACGAATATCGAGGCAACAAGGCCGTACAGCAGCACGAAAACCGAGACAGCAGTCCGTACAACTGTTTTGTGGCACGTTTTTCGAGGAGAAAGGCAGCACGGTTTTTGAGGAAAAGTACAACAACAAAGGGCTCGATTTCCAAGGTTGTTGGGCACGTTTTTCAAGGCAGCCCGCACAGTTTTCGAGAAAGGCAGTTTGCTGTAATAAATTTCTGTTGAGTATTTTGCTGCTCTGGCACGTTTTCCAAGGCAGAGGCAAGCACGGAAAACCAGATAACTCTGTAATTAATTTGCTGGAATTTTTTCCTGTATATTTCACCTCTCTGTAAAAGCATTTTCCAGAAATAAGAAGGAGCTCTCAAACTGGTTTTCCCCAAGAGTTGTAGGGGGTTTTTCCAGGGTCACCTTGACCAAAAATATCTGTGTTATAATGTGTTGAATCGCTGTTTGTATCTGCTGATATTTATTTCTGCATTTTCCAGCATTCTGTAAATTTTCCAAAATTTGTGTTTTCAGCAAAATTTATTTTCCAGTTTGTTGAATGTAAGGATATGGGAGAGGGCATTTAACTATTTGGAGAAATAAGGTGAAACTGAAAACCGGGGTGGGAAAAGTAAAGAATTTCTACATGGTATCAGAGCTTGGGTGTTGAAAGTGCAGTTTGGGACAGCAAAGAGAAAAATACAGCCTGCTGATTTTTCACTCAGAAAATTCCAGCAAGCTGATTTTTCACAAACAGAATTTTTATCTTTACTACAGCAGTGCTATTTTTCAGTTTTAGGACAGCAGGATGTCATTGGGATTGAGGGTGGAGGATAGGTTGGATGGGCATACCAATTACAGCGTTTGGAAGGAGAGAATGCAGAGTATCTTTGAGGAGGCAGAAGTCTGGGACATCATGGTGCATACCACACAGCGGCCTGTTAATGTGCCTACTGATGTTGTTCAGTTGGCAGCATATAATAGAAAGAACAACAAGGGTAAGAGACTGATCCTAGACGGAATCAAAGACCATTGCATTCCTCATGTGAGAGGAAAGAGAAATGCTTATGAGATGTGGACAACATTGTCCAATCTCTACCAAAGCACCAATGAGAACCGGAAAATGGTCCTGAAGGAGAAGCTGAAAACCATTAAGATGGGTAACACTGATAGTGCAGCTGGATATATCACAAAGATTACTAATGTGAGAGATGAGTTGGCAGCAATTGGAGAGGTCATTCAACCCACTGAGTTGGTGCGGATAGCAGTGAATGGCCTCCCCAGTTCATGGATGAACTTTGCTGATGGAGTTTGTGCATGTGAGACCCTTCCCACATGGGAGAGGTTTTGGGATGATTGCATTCAGACAGAGATCAGGAAAGGTTAGCTTGGGGCAGCCAAGCCAGTTGAGCGGGATGAGGATGTAGCACTGTTGGCAGGAGGCAAGAAAGGCAAAGGGAAGAAACAGGCTTCCACAAGTAATGGTGGGGGCAAAGGCAAAGGTAAAGGTAAACAGGGTAACACACAGAAGGACTATTCCAAGGTGAAGTGTTGGAATTGTCAGAAGATGGGACACTATGCGGTTGTGTGTCCGGAGAAGAAGAAGAAGAAGGGGAAGAACCAGAGTATGGCAGCTTCAGCAGAGGTTGAGGACTTTGCAGATCGCTTTGACCGGGAGTTTGGGTTCATTGCGTGTGAGTCCTCTAGTGCGGGATTATCTGCCATAGAGGTTCAGAGGGAGCATGCTTTTCCCTCGATTAGCGGAGCATCTTCGGGTATCTGGTATGTGGACAGTGGGGCTTCACGTCACATGACAGGAGTCTGTGAGTACTTCTCAGAGCTTTCAGAGAGTGGCACTAATATAGAGGTAGTACTCGGTGATGACAGAGTTTTTAGAGCAGTCGGTGTGGGAACACTGACATTTCAGAGGGAGTCTAAACCTCCCTTGAAGGTGTCAGATGTTCTTTATGTGCCAGGGATGAGGAAGAACCTCATATCCGTCTCAGCTTTGGAGGATAGAGGATATGAGATACTGTTTAGGGGTGGACAGGTGCTGATGTATCCCAGGGGTGCTCCAGCTGATTCAACTAGAGTGATAGGTGTACGCCATTCAAAGGTGTACAAGTTTTCATTTCAACCCCTTTTGGCATTGAGCAATAGTACCGATAACAGAGCTAGCAGTTCTGAGCTATGTGAGATTTGGCACCGCAATATGGGGCATATGTATCATGGAGCCTTGAGGACTTTGCGGGAGATCACTATAGGTGTGCCATATTTCAGTACCGATCACTTTGATACTTGCAGAGGATGTGCGATGGGCAATTTTGCCGAATCCCCTTTTCCCAGCAGTGACAACAGAGCGATTGGGATACTTGATTTGATTCATTCCGATGTGAGCGGTCGGATGTCTCATGTTTCCTTGAGTGGATATGAGTACTATGTTTTATTCATTGATGATCACTCCAGGAGGACCTGGATTTATTTCTTTAAGACCAAGAGTGAGGTCTTCAAGTGGTTTCAGGAGTTCAGAGCTCTTGTGGAGACACAGACAGGTCGGAAGATCAAGTCCCTGAGGTCGGACAATGGAGGAGAGTACACCCTTGGAGAGTTTGTTGACTATTGTGCGGAGGCAGGCATTAGGAGGGAGCTCACTGTTCCTTACAACCCCCAGTAGAACGGGGTTGCAGAGAGGAAGAACAGATCCATCGGAGGGGCTGCCAAAGCCATGTTACATGATCGGGGGTTGCCATTGTTTTTGTGGGCAGAGGCCTGCAACACAGCTGTTTACTTGCAGAACAGGAGTCCGCATCGTGCCTTGGGGCACATGACTCCGGAGGAGGCTTTTTCTGGGAAGAAGCCTGATATGGGTCATCTTCGTATCTTTGGGTGCATGTCATACTCCTACATACCCAAGGAGAAGAGGACCAAACTAGAGCCCACCGCAGAGAAGGGTATCTTTGTGGGCTACGGTGAGACCTCCAAGGCCTTTCGGATTTACATTCCTGCACAGAGGAAAGTTGTTGTCAGGCGGGATGTGAAGTTCGAGGAGGACAGGGCCTTTAGGAGGTCACGGGAGTTAGAGTATCTAGATCAGCCAGACCCTCAGCAGCAGTTGAGTCAGTCACAGGGATCCAGTGGGCAGGGATCAGGAGGATCCAGAGGTACATCTATGACGATGTCAGGTCCGTCAGTGAGCAGTGGCTCACAGAGTCAGAGGGGTGGTGCTTCGGGCAGCATGCAGAGCAGTCCACAGAGCAGTTCACTAGGGAGTCCACTGATGGATAGTTCACACGGTACTTCGACATCTACAGGTTCAGGTGCAGGCAGGAGGACAACAGACAGACAGTCAGGAGTTCAGGCTCCTGATGATGATGATGAGGAGGAGTTTCATTCTCCAATGGGAGAAGTATGCTCGGGGAAGAGGAAGCCCAAGTGGCTTCAGGACACCTTGAGAGAGGCCACATCTGTTGCTGGGCCTAAGAGGTCGGTCAGAGAGAGCAGACCACCTGAGAGGTTTTGTAGCTATATGGCAATGGCTACCAGCATCCTTGACTCTAAGCCTTCTAGCTATGAGGAGGCAGCTAGCCAGCAGGTCTGGAGAGAGGCCATGCAGGAGGAGTATTCTTCTATCATGAAGAATGATGTTTGGGAGGTGGTGCCGAGGCCTGAGGGCAAATCCGTGGTTACTTCCAGATGGCTTTACAAGGTAAGGCATGTTGCAGATGGCAGCATTGAGAAATTCAAAGCAAGGTTTGCGGCTAGAGGGTTCTCCCAGGTAGAGAGAGTTGATTATGAGGAGACCTTCGCTCCCGTGGCTCGATATACTTCGATCCGGTCCATTATATCGATAGCAGCAGAGATGGGTTGGAAGATCCACCAGAAGGATGTGAAGACCGCATTTCTCAATGGCTTCATACAGGAGGAGGTGTACATTGAGCAGCCACAGGGCTTTGAGGTGCATGGGAAGGAGTCCCATGTGTGCAGACTGAAGAAGGCCCTTTATGGCCTGAAGCAAGCTCCCAGAGCTTGGTACTCCAGGATAGATACATACTTGCAGGAGATGGGTTTCACAAAGAGTGAAGCAGATCCGAACCTTTACTATATTGTGATAGGTGAGGAGCCTCTCATTCTGGTGTTGTATGTGGATGACTTGGTCATTACGGGTGCAGAGAGACTCATAGAGCACTGCAAGAGAGATCTTGCGGCGGAGTTTGAGATGAAGGACATCGGCTTGATGCATTACTTTTTGAGTTTGGAGGTGTGGCAGGAGGAGGGGCATTTCTTCCTGGGGCAGGGGAAGTATATTGTGGATATCCTTGGCAGATTCCACATGGAGGATTGTAAACCCATGTCGACACCGATGATCATCAACTGGAAGAAGCTTCATGCTTCGGATTCCGAGTTGGTGGATCCCACATTGTACAGACAGCTGATTGGATCCTTGATGTATTTGGTCAACACTAGGCCAGATATTTGTTTTGCAGTCAACACGATGAGTCAGTTTATGTGTGAGCCTAGGAAGGTTCACTGGGTGGCTACAAAACACATTTTGCGGTACTTGCAGGGGACAGTGGATTATGGTCTGGACTACAGGCAGGGGGATGGAGTGAGATTGGCAGGTTACACTAATTCTGATTGGGCAGGTTGTGCTTCTGATAGGAAGAACACTTCAGGGTGCTGTTTTGGGTTGGGTTCGGCGGTGGTGTCATGGTTCAGCCGGAAGCAGCAGTCAGTAGCATTGAGTTCAGCGGAAGCAGAGTATATGGCAGCCAGTCTAGCTAGTTGTGAGGCCATCTGGCTTCGCAAGATGTTGTTTGGCTTATTTAGTCAGTCGTTGAGACCTTCAGTGATTTACTGTGATAATCAGAGTTGCATTAAACTCACGGAGAATCCAGTATTTCATGACAGGTCAAAGCATATTGGGATCAAATATCATTTCATCAGAGACTATGTTCAGAAAAGAGCTGTGAAGCTTGAGTATATTCCCACTGATGAGCAGGTTGCAGATATTCTTACCAAAGCCTTACCACGGGGCAAACATGTCTACTTCAGAGACAAGATGGGTGTGGTGAGGAACACCTTCCTCGGTAAGAGGGAGTGTTGAAATTTGGTTACCGGAGGACAGGTGGTTCCGTAAGGCTTTGATCTTTGGCCTAGGGAAAAGTGTCCAAAAGAATTTAATTTTTCTCTTAAAGTGACTTTATAATTTTTATAAAGTCAAATCTAATTTTAAAGTGACTTTAAGTGATAAAGTTACTAAAGTGACTTTATAAAGTTATAAAGTCAAATCTAATTTAAAAGTGACTTTAAGTGATAAAGTTACTAAAGTCTAATTTAAAGTGACTTTAATAAAGTCAATGTAAAATTAGAAAGGAAAAGTGACTTTGGAAATAAATGACTAAGTGGGTCTTTATTAAAGTGGGGTGAATTAAAAAATAGAAAGTGAGATTTAAATGAGCATTTAATCTCAGCCCTAGATCTCAATCTATTTCAGCCATTGGATTTAGGGATTCCCCAAAAGTCACTTAGAGTTAAGTTAAAGGAGGAAAAGGAGGGAAAAGGTCATTCATTATTTCATGAGCAGATTGAGAGAGGAGGAGAAGGGGAGCTGGAGACTTTTTTTCTGAAGAGAGCTTGAGAAGGTGAAGAAGAGGCAAACTCAGCAAATCCGTACAGTAGCAAGGAGGGCACGGTTTTCGAGGCAGAAAGAGGCTACACGAATATCGATGCAACAAGGCTGTACAGCAGCACGAAAACCGAGACAACAGTCCGTACAACTGTTTTGTGGCACGTTTTTCGAGGAGAAAGGCAGCATGGTTTTTGAGGAAAAGTACAGCAACAAAGGGCTCAATTTCCAAGGTTGTTGGGCACGTTTTTCAAGGCAGCCCGCACAGTTTTCGAGAAAGGCAGTTTGCTGTAATAAATTTCTGTTTTGAGTATTTTGCTATTCTGGCACGTTTTCCAAGGCGGAGGCAAGCACGGAAAACCAGATAAGTCTGTAATTAATTTGCTGGAATTTTTTCCTGTATATTTCACCTCTCTGTAAAAGCATTTTCCAGAAATAAGAAGGAGCTCTCAAACTGGTTTTCCCCAAGAGTTGTAGGGGGTTTTTCCAGGGTCACCTTGACTAAAAATATCTGTGTTATAATGTGTTGAATGGTTGTTTGTATCTGCTGATATTTATTTCTGCATTTTCCAGCATTCTGTAAATTTTCCAGAATTTGTGTTTTCAGCAAAATTTATTTTCCAGTTTGTTGAATGTAATGATATGGGAAAGGGCATTTAACTATTTGAAGAAATAAGGTGAAACTGAAAACCGGGGTGGGAAAAGTAAAGAAATTTCTACACCATCCTTTTTTATAACCATCACAACTGGGGAAGGAAAAGCTCTTTGGCTAGATTGAATGATGCCCACCTCTAACATTTCTTAAACCATATGCTCAATCTCACTTTGTGCATGTGGATACCTATAAAGACCTAATGTTAGGTGGTACACTTCATGGTTGCAAGTGAATAACATGATCATAATCTCAGGCAGCTGAAAGACCCTTGGGCATCTCTCCAAATACCTTAGAATGATTGTTGATAACTTTTTGGAGATCCATTACAGCAGAGGATATAAATTTTTGAACATATAGTGAATGCAATTGTGCAATTACACCTTGGTGTCCCTTTTTTATTAAAAAAATCATGCTTTTAGAGCTTATCATTTTATTTGGTTTCTCTTAGATACCTCTAAGCTCAATTTCCTTTCCTTATGAGAAAATTCTTATGAAAAGGTCATGAAAATTAGTGGCCATTGTTCCAAATGATTGTAACCATTAGACCCCCAATACAACATCAATGCCACCCTTTTGGATTGCAATCATGGGACTAACCAACAAATACTCCCCATATGCAGCTTAATATTATGGCACTTCCTTGGACAATTTTTGGTACCTCCATCTGCAATCATTATTTGGAATTTTTGTGTTGGATATAGAAAGCAATTAAGAAGTCTTTTCCATGTATATAAAGTGTTTCGGTGATAATCCATCAAAGTATATTTTGCTGACGTGTTTCTAACCAGCTAGTGTGGTTCAACATCAGGACAAGATGAGAAATCTTGTCCAATTTGTAATTGATGAAGTTTTGCATAATACATGAATCTATCAATATTGTTATCTTCTTTTTGACATATCCTATATCTTGAGGGTTTGCAGAGCACTAATGACAACCACAAGAGATTGTTGTAGTCACTTCTAGCTCTAGATCTTGTGAAGTTTCCACTTCTCGATCTTCTTCACATTCACAATCTATGTAGAATAGTTTATTTTCACTACATTTATACCCCTTACTATACTTGTAGTCATAGTTGAAATATAGTCCCTTTGCTCCTCTTTCATCCATTTGTTGACGGGTCAACATTGTCGATTTAGGAAAGGGTGTATGATTTTCTCTATAGTTATTAGTGAACAATGTTCTAGTGGCCATAATTTTACTTTTAGCTTTCCTTGCTAGATTGAAAGCATGCTCTCGAGATTTAGGTTCAAATAGGCGCACCTCATGTTGGATGCTTTCCTTTAAAGTTCCCATAAATAGGTCTAAAAAAATATCCTCTTAAATATTCTTTACCCTGAATAGTTGAATGTGCTTTGTAACAGGACATTTTTGTTGAAAATTTACCAACTGAATAAATAATGTATTGTGCTTAATATCCTCATAATGTGCTATCAATTCCTCTATAAAAATCGACCAAGATATAACTGAATCATTTTTCCCTTCACAAAGCCACTGATACCATACATGTTGGTTTTGTTCTAAAAACGTGGATGCAATATTTACCTTTTGTAAATTTTCCACTTAGTGTAGATCAAAGTATTGCTCCATCTAAAATATCCATGTTATATGATCATTACCATCAAAATTCCTCATATCGATCTTCAGAAAATAGTAGTTTCTTAGTGCTAACTTGAAGCCCTGATGATGTGGATCTTGGATTGAAAACTCAAGATTATGGTTTCGTGATTCAATAATTGTGCTCTCCAATTGTGATAAAATATTTCCCATAGGTGATAGAGTTTCAAAAAAATGGTTCTCCTTGTTTTCATTAATTGAGTTAGGCACAATAATAACCTTGTTTTACGGAAATTATCAGAACGCAATGGAACGAGAAGCAAGTTGTGCAGAATCAATCCTGATGGTGGAATATGGCAAGTGAACTCCAAACCCCTTTAAACATCTCCAAAAGCCCCTGGGCCTATTGATGACGTAAACCTGCACCTGTGACCTGTCTGCCTCCAACTCTGAAAGCTCGTCCTAACCATGCCATAAGGAACACTATAAAAAGGAACATCACAAAATCAAGAAGTTTAATCTGTAGTTGATGGAGGTAGAAAAAGGGTGTGAAGTTCAAGGAAGAGGAAGAAACCTTCGCGAAGGAGAAGGATTTGTCAAGCAAAAGGAAGTTGAATTTTCTCTCTCTACTCGCTCGTGTGAAATTCTAAAGTTGTTGGGGAGGCCAAAATTCTAGATTTGCAGAAAGGCCGAAATTTTGGGTTGATGTTGGGTTGAAGCTGCTGGACAAGAAGAGACTACTGGAGTTTTCTTAATCATCTTGAAAGACTAACTTGGTGGGGGAGGAAGGTCTTTTAGGTCTAAGGTCTTGTTCTATCTCAATTTGATTTACAAATAGAAAATTTTGACTGGGTTTTCCCCTTTAGAGGGATTTTAGCCTTGGCTAAGTACCTACACCCAATGTCATTGATCTTCATGTTTTGATTTGATGATTGCTCTCTGAAAAGAAGATAATAAGAATACAAAAATAACACAAGCAATTATCAAACATAAGAAAATATTTATGTCTTTCTAATTTTCTAACATGGTATCAGAGCTAAGGTGAAGAAGGAAGAAAAAGGCCACTTGAAGATCTATTGAAGAAAAGGGAACAAAGGAAGGTCATTAAGGAAAAGGATTATATAAGAAGAGAAGCCTACTACCTATAGAGAATATGTCAACTACAATGAAGGCAGAAAACAAGCTAGAAGGAGCCTCCAATTACAGGGCATGGAAAAAGAGGATACATCTTATCCTTGCTAAGCATAAATTTTTGGATCTTGTTCAAGGAAAAGTCAAGAAATCTACAGATGGTGCCCGTGCAAGAAAGGAGAAGTTCAGAGAAACCGAAATCTTGGCCATGAATCTGATAGTAGATGGAGTAAAGGACAACCTAATCCCATACATATCCAACATAGACTCTGCTCAAGAAATGTATGAAGCTCTCTCCAAGTTATTCACCATCAAGAACATTGGTCAGATAGCTATCCTCAAGAACGAACTTAGGACAATAAAGATGACAAAAGATGATATTGTGTCATCATATTTTGTAAGGATATCTAGAATAAGAGATAAACTCCAAGAAATAGATGAAGTTGTGCCAGAAAAAGAACTTGTGATTGATGCTCTTCTAGGTCTACCAAAATCATGGAGTGCTTTTGCATCAAGAAATAGTTGTTGGAAGGATACTCCAACCTTTGAACAAATGTGGAATGCATGCAGTCAAGAAGAATCACGTATATCATTAGTAAACAAGAAGAAGGATGAAGAAGATAACACCTCTAATGCATATTCTACTCATCACAAGAAGAAGGGAACATTCAAGAAGTTCAAAGGACCAAAGAAGAAGGTTGATCTATCAAAGGTTGAGTGCTACAATTGTCACAAAATGGGACATTACAAAAGTCAATGTTCTGAGAATCCAAGGAACAAAAAGAGAGATAGAGAACAAGCAAGAAGCTCCACCTAAGAAGAACAAGACTCAAGAATCAACAATCAAAGACTTATACTATTAAGTCCTCTCTTACATATCCTTCTGACTCTTCTATTTTAAGTCTTGTTATGTTTTCCTTTATCTTTTATTTCTAGAGTTTGTAGGTCTAATAAATCTTGATAGAACATTTTTGGATTGTTTAAAGTATAGGTATCCCTCAAAGCAGTGTTGCAGGAAACGTCCCCCCAGCCCCCCGATTCCAAGTCCTGAACCGCGTCTCGTACGGGAACGCGAGCCCGAAAAACGAAAACGCGAATCGGGTTGGGTCGGACGATCCATGGCCTGTGGGAATCGTAAGGCCCGATCCACGTTTCCATACGTCAAATTCGCATTTCGTACAACGGATCAGCGTACAGAAACGTCGTGTTTCGAACGGCAGTTCAGCGTACAGAAACATCGTGTTTCGAGGCCGCTTCCGTTCATATCGCGACCGCTTCAGTGGGCCCGCCGACCGGTTCCACTGTGCAGCCCACTTAAAGTTTCTTTTTTTTTTCTTTTTTTGGGTTTAAGTTGGGTTGGGGGTGGAATGAAAAAGATAAAAGTCCTTTTCACCTTTCATTTTCTCACTCTTATGTTTTTGGAGAGCTTGGAGAGAGGAGAAGAGAGCTTGGAGAAGAGAGACTTGAGGAGAGCTTGGAGGAGTGAAGGAGGAGGAGCTTGGGGTAAAGAAGGGCTTCCATCTACAAAATCTAAAGAGGTAAGTGCAAACCCCAAACTCCCTCATTTATTTGTCATTGTTTTTTGTATTCTCTCATCCCTCTCCTACTCTTTCCCATTCTTTCTTCTTGCTTATTTATTTGCAGGTTGTCCATTAACTATATTCATATTCCAAGATGGTCTTTTTTTGGCTTATATGTATCATTCCACTCTTGGTTTTCATGATGGCAAGGGGGAATAGGAATAGAAGGGAAGAAGAAGAAGAAGAAGAGAATAGTGGTCCCCATATGAGTGACCCAATCTATGATGAGGAGAAAAGGGATGAACCTGATGAGAGCATTGAAACACTAGAGGGGAAAGCTGCATTGACACCCTTGTGGAACTATTTGACCAAACTTGAAGGGGGAAAAGGTGGTAGAAGCTACAAGTTTCCGTGCCCTCAAGGTTGTCATGGAGGAAAACCATGTAGTAGTTGTTCATATACCTGTATGAGGAGGCATCTTTGTGGGGTGATGGACAGTGATGACAAAAAGGGTGTTGTGGGGATAGCAATTTGCCCAAAGGTTTCGGTTGAACAAAGAAGAAAATACATCCAAATAGAGGAGGTTTCACAACAACAAAAACAAGAAACAAAAACTCAATCTAAATCAAGTGCAACCTCTAGATTTGGTAGCTCATCTCCTCATGGTACTTCTACAAGCTCTAGAGGTAAAAGAACAATAGAGGATTTCCTAAATGTTGTTGGGAGGGATGATGTGGATGGAATGATAGTTTGATTTCTTTGAGCTTGCAATGTACCATTCAATGTGCTTCGCTCTCCCTATTGGCATGAAATGGTAAGGGCCATCAATGAAGCCCCAAAACAATACAAGGCCCCCAACTATGAGAAAGCTAGAACAGTGTTATTAGAAAGAGAAAAAGCAAAGGTTCATAGAGCTTTGACACATTTTACAAATGAGTGGGTGGATTGTGGGGTATCCATTGTATCAGATGGGTGGACAAATATTAAAAACCAACATTTGATAAATGTTCTTGGGTGTTTCTGCTAGTGGTGCAGTATTTATTACATGTCATGACTCCTCCGTTGGTGCAACTTCCCAAAACATTGCAGATCTCCTATTGCAATCAATCAAAGATGTTAGTCCTAATAATGTGGTTCAAGTGATCACAAATAATGCAGCAAATTGTAAGGCAGCAACAAAAATTATTAAGCATACTCATCCACACATCTTTTGGTCTGGGTTCTTGGTGCACACATTGAACCCTTTGATGCATGATATTGTGAAGCATAAAGAATGTGGGTGGATTAATGAGCTTTACAAGTGAGGGCATACAAGGGTAAACTACTTATATGGCACTTACTCCAAGTTGCAATTGCTTTACAAGTGAGGGCATACAAGGGTAAACTACTTATATGGCACTTACTCCAAGTTGCAATTGCTTAAACTTGCAAAAACAAGATTTGCAAGTTATTAGCTCACCTTTAGGCGGCTAGTAAAGGTGAGACAAGCTTTAACTAATATGGTGACCACTAAATCATGGGAGGAAATTAACACTGATAGAGATGGTGCTAATGTAGCCAAGGACACTATTCTTGACATGCTCTTTTGGTCACAGGTTAAATATGTTTGCAATTCACCAAACCAATTTATTACATGATCAAGTTTGCAGATTCAGATCGGCCAATAATTGGGGAGGTGTATGAGCAAATGGATAGCATGTTGGGGCAGATTAAAGACATTGTTGATCCTAGAGATATCACCTTGTACAATTATATTCATGCAAAGGTGGAAAAACGATGGAATATGCTAAATGTTCCATTGCATGCATTAGCATATGTTTTGACACCTAAATACTATCATCCATCATGGCTTTCAACACCAACAACTGGGGGGGGAGTAGGAGAAAACCATACCTAGATCCAGAGGTTATAGAAAAATATATGATTGCATTGGCTAAATTAGTCCCTGATGAGGAGGAGGTTGCCTTGGTACGGAAACAATTGAGCAACTATTTGCTTTGCACTCATCTATTTGGGAGCATGCATGCAATTAGAGATCGAGAGACTTTTTCTTCTCTTCAGTGGTGGAACATGCATGGAGGTGTGTTAAAATTGGACAACTAGGTCCAAACTCCGGCTTGTGCTGCTCAGATGAAGATCGCAATATTTTTATTGGATTCCTCTTTCGGAGAGGTGTAAGATTGATCTAAAGATCATCTCGATCGGATGAGCAGAACATGTACTTTGAATTTATTCCACTTATGTGCTGGGTCGGCCTGGAATAAAATATTGACCTATATGTCTTAAAGGACGTGTCACACACCCCCAAAGATTCCTATATATTGGAGAGACTTGGAGTTCATTTGACACACATTGGATTGGAGGAATTCTCTCTCTCTTGATGGCGTTGGAGCTGCGTATTCTTTGTTTGGGTTGTTCTGGGGTTATGTGTGACACGCTTGGCTGAATGACCTATTGGAGACTTTGCTGGTAGAAGCATC
>CM076574.1:156643526-156807545 GCA_034641835.2 Pinus albicaulis
TCCTCGAGAGTGTCCCTGAGCCATGATGGTCTCTTTCCCAGTGAAGGAGGTGGATCAATCAGGTCCATCGGTCCTTCAACATCAGGCATCGTTTCATCCTTCGGTTCTTCTTGATTTCCAAGCCTTGCTTCATGATCTTCCTCAGATCTCAGAAGATTGACTACTTTCCTCAGGGAAGCATCTTCATCAAAGGTGACATCGTGGCATATCTCCACTTCCCTTTGAATGGGCACATAGAATCTCTAGGCCTTTGAAGTTTCGTTGTAGCCCACAAACATTGTCGTCTCCCTCTTGATGCTAGCTCCTCTGCAAAAGTTCTTGAACTCGTTCAACTCATATTCAGTGCCATTATCAGTCTGTCGGATAGCATCTCATGTAATTGCTCCCAGTGGACTTCCTCTAACCTGGTAGAGTGTATCAATTCTAGGCCCAAACGTGATAGCTTCCTTGAAGCTCTTCTTCCACATGCGCACCTTTCCATCAGTGAATGCCACATTGAAACCTTTGTCTTCCATGGCCGATATAAACACAAGGTTCTTCTTCAAATTAGGTACATAGAGTACATCCTGCAAGCGGAGGAATTGACCTTGAGACAAGTGGAGGGTCACAGTCCGTGTCCCTTTCACGGGATATGTGGCATTATCTCCAAGGATAATTTCCAAATTAGTATCCTTCTCAACCATATCAAATAGTGCTTCCTTGAACCCAGTGATGTGCCTTGAGGCACCACTATCTATCAACCAGACATCCATAGTGTCGGGTGGAGATGCAGCAGAGAGTGCAAATTCAAGAATGAATTCATTTCTTTTATCAACAACGTTTGATTCCTCATACCTGGAATTTCTTGACCTTTTGAAAGGTTGATCATTTCCACCGAAGGGAGCCTTTCTCTTTCCCTGGAACCTGTTGTTCCTTTGATTGCCATCCCTCCGGTTGTTGTTGTTGTCATCATCATCAGGAGAATCCTTCTTGAAAGGGCATTCTCTAGCATAGTGACCTGGCCTATGACAAGTGTAACACTTGCCCTTCTTTCCTTGTGCCCCTGCTCTTCCTTTGTTCTTTGGACCACCAATGTTCTTCTTTCTAGAATGAGCAGCATAGGCAGCATTCCCTTCATTTTCATACTCCTTCATTCTTGTCTCTTCTTGAGCGCATCTCGACAATACCTCGTCAAAGTCAGGTATCACATTATTATTGAGAATGGTAGTGTTGAACACATGCCATTCGGATGGGAGCCCTCCAAGTGCAGTGAGTACCATCTCTCGATCAGCTATTGTCTCCCCAATAGCCAACAGATTGTTCCTAATCTCAGTCAGCTTCAGAAAGTATGATTGGACAGACTCATCCTTTCCTTTCTTCAGATTCTTCAATTGATTCTTGAAGAATAGCACTTGATTTGCATTGTTGGCCTTGAACATGAGGATCAATTTATCATACATCTCTTTGGATGTGCCTAACTCAGAGATGTAGGCCACCAAACTCTTATGAATGGATTCCTTGATCATCAACTTTGCTTTGATCTCCCCCTTCTTGTACTTTGTTTTGGCAGCAGCAGTCGCAGTGGATGGAGGTTCTTGGATTGTATCATGCACATAGTCCATAACATCTTGGTCTTCCAATTTGAGATCCAATATCATCTTCCAAGCAGGGAAGTCATCCTTCCCAGTCAATTTGTCATCCTCCTTGAAGCCATAGTTTGTGGAACCCATTTCCTTCTTCGGTGATTGCTACAAATAGGGCTTGTCTTCACCTCAACTCCGATACCATGTAAATTTATGTAGATGTTCTATGCTTGATGCAACTTTACTTATCACTACAGCAATCACATAAACAATCAAGTAAAATGCTGATAGAACATACCAGTGGATCTACAGAAGACAAACCAGAAACAAAAAAATGTGGTTGTGTGTTACGGCGGGCAACAAGATGCTTCAACCAGCAAAGTCTCCTTAGTCAGCAAACCCAACATGTGTCACAACAGCCCTCAAAACAACGACACAGTCAACTCAAAGTCAACCCCAAAAAAGTCACGACAACAATAACAGCAACGACAGCAACAGCAGCAGCAACAAGTAAAAGTCAACGCAGCATGATCTACGATCAACCTTTGACCTCGATTCTTGTGCCAAAATGTACGGCCTTCCAAAATCGAAGTCTCCACCAAAAATCAGCTCCTTTGGACCATGCGTTGACCAAAGTCAACGCTGGTCAAACTTGCGTGGAAACCCTAGCTGCAACAGCTTCCTCTTCATCCTTCTTTCCCACGTGTGAGCTGAAATTGCCTCCAAGGAGCTCAAACCAATTAGAAGAGGAGAGATGATGTGAGAGGATGAGATGAGTGAAATGTCCTCCAACGTTGACTCTATTTATATCAATCACTGAGGTGTGTGACACATTAGCTGGGGGTGTAAAACCTTAAGGCTGACCTGCACATATTTTGAAAGTATTAAAAATAAAATGAAAATAAATGTTCTACTCATCAGAGCAAGATGATCTTTAGATCGATCTTGCACCTCTTTGAAAGAGGAACCCAATAAAAATATTGGTGTCTTCATCTGAGCATCACAACATGGAATTTGGACCTAGTCGTCCAATTTTAACACTACTGGAGAAGAAGAGGCTACTAGAGCTTGTTGAATCATCTTGAAAGACTGACTTGATGGAGGAGGAAGGTCTAAGGTCTTGGTCTATCTCAATTTGATTTACTAGTGGAAGAGTTTGACTAGGTTTTCCCTATAGAGGGGTTTTAGCCCTGGCTAAGTGCCTACATCTGGTGTCGGTGATCTTGATGCTTCGATTTGATGATTGCTTGATGAAAAGAAGATAAAATAAGAACATAAAGAAGATAATAAGAATACAAGAATAACACGAATAATTATCAAACATAAGAAAATTTTTTGCCTTTCTGATTTTCTCACAACTAGCCCTTCGAATTGAGTAAATGACCAAGTCAACATGGTTGGAAGTCAGCTTGGCCGAGTTGACCAAGTCCGAGTTGACTAAGACTGATTTTTTAACTCTGGATCCAATCTGAAGCTTTAATCATCATTTCACATATCTGATTATCGGAATCTCACTTAGAGATGCTAGAGCTTAATAAGAGTAACCTCCACACATTGTATTTGGAAGGAAACAAACATGACATGAAATGAATGTCATGTACTGAGAAATAATTTCATTTGATAGCAACATTCAACCCTTACACTCCATGGGTCATGGAATAAAGTGGGAATGTTTTGTTGGAAAAGAAATAGCAAGCTCCCACTCAATATTAAATATACTTTGCATTTTGTAAATTTTATGTTATTGTTTATATGATGTGACCGAATTAGACAATAAATTTTGATGCGAGGGTTAGGTTGTTAAACCACCATACCTGTATGGGGTGCTATATGTGATAAGATGAGAGATGATTGACTTGAGAAGCTAGTAAATTTATGTGGGTAGCATATTTTGAGTTCCTGATGATATTTTTGCTGCAATCTTTATATAACAAGACATTTACTATTCTCTCCATATTTATGAGTCTTTGTTATTGCTATGCACCAACATAAATCAACATGTTTTCTAGCATTCGCATAGAAGTCAATACAACAAAGATAAATTAGCAGGGAAGAGTACTTCTAGATAAAATGCAAAATCATGTAAAATAAACTGTCACAAGGATTGAAACTCCTAATAGCACTGTCAAAGAAAATCCTCCCTCAAGTTTTTCCATTCCTCATAATTTTGAATCCCTTAATACAAAGTTTATAACATTTGAAATTGTACAGCTGCTGCTCACACTCTGTACTCCAGATAATATCCAGCTGTTAAAATTCATTAGCATCTTCTATGTCAAAAATTTAAGATAGGGTGCCTTGGGATGTATGCACAATATGTTGCAACTTGGCCTTATTTTAGCCAATATATAAATGTCTGATAGGCATTGAATCATTCAGTCATCATTATGAACAGAATGTATTTGAAGCTTGCATGTATCGCTCTTTTCATAATTTACAATAATGAAGGGGTCGATATCTGTGTATACCTCATTTCCCATAAAATTAAGATAGCCCTCACCACCTAGTGCCATTGTTATGAAATGAATCATCTGCAATGAACAAAAAAAATGAGTATAAGATAGTATTTTCTAATCAACACAATCAAGTGGGTACTTTCCCCCAGTATCACAATTTATTAAAATGAAGAAAGTACGTCTCACAAGCCCACAGAATCTATCCTCCGGATAAGCAGCCACAACTAGGGGGGCTCTATTCTGCCAAACTTGCCCAGGAATTGCACCTGGCCGGAACTTCATTACACGGCCTGCTTACATGGACAAATCAGCCCAGAAGGAGCAAACATGTCTCCAGGGGAGGGGATAGCAACACCCCGCTTTACCAACCAATCAAGACCCCATTGACAGGAATGTTAATTTTTGACATCAGCCTTTATATTTATCTTCACCATTATAAATATGTTGGCTCATGTAATGCATGCAGTCGAAAGGCTAGAGTGAGTATTCCTTTGTACAGATATTTCTTCAATAATAAATCAAGCAAAGCCTAAATCCTAGCTGTGACAATTCAAACCATGTCACTAAGCTATTATATAAGTAACCAGTAACAATACGCCATGCCATATAGAGTAACAATACAAACCTTGTGAAGTGCAATCCCACGATCAACAACTGGAGAAGGTGATTGCAAACATGACATTGCAGAGTACATCTCCTTGTCCATTAAAGAGAATGCAATAGTCTTGTCACCAACAATTGACTATCCAAACACAGAATAGCAAAAGAATAGTATTATTAGTAAAAGGTTTGGTAATCTTGGACAAATGAAACACGCATTTTATAATGAATCAAATCGGTGATACTAAATTTGACATTCTTATAGATAATATCAAATTTGACCAGAGTCTGGTTTCATTTATTCATGCATGCATGCATGTACGCATAAGTGAATATGCATGTATGTATGTATAAATGTAACCATGTATGTAAGGATGGATGGATGGATGGATACATGCAAAGGCATTATGGATGCATACATGCACTCACACATGTATGTATACATAAATGATAAATCCTTCATTCATACATGTGTATAAATGCATGGATGAAGGTATGCATGTGTGCATGCATCATGTATAAAGAGACTTTGTTGTTGGAGTTGTACAGTTGCAGTCGTAACAAAATTAATCAAACATCAAAAATATGTTCGAAAATTTAACTCCGTTTCCAAAGTTCACAATTGTTAATTCACAGCATGTTAACATCTATGTCAAATAAAACAGGATTATTTCTCACACAAGCAGATGTTCAGTCTATTAGAAACTAACTGGATAAGTACCTGATCATGACTTTCTGCATATGCAACACATTTCTCAGTATATCTCCTGTTGGTCAGTGTGAGCACTATTTCTTTCATCGACCACTGTTCATCTAGTTTATGCTTCAAATATTCAATCCACTTGTCTGGAATAGCCATTGCTAGGCGATAATCAAATCCAAGTCCACCTTCAGAAATGGGCCGACCTAAAGTTGGCATACCAGAAACATCTTCCGCAATAACAGTTGCATCAGGATAGATATTGCGTATGAGTGAATTGGCTAGCATAAGATACACTATGGCATCTATATCAGTTGCCTTTCCAAAGTACTCCTGATAATTCCCAGTAAATCCTACATTGATACCGTGATGATGGTATAACATTGAAGTTACTCCATCAAAACGGAAACCATCAAACTGGAATTCCTCTAACCACCACCGTAAATTAGAAAGCAGAAAACGTTGAACTTCCCAGTTTCCATAGTTAAATAGCCGACTATCCCACAACTTGTGGTATCCCCTCTCTCCAGTGTGGAAGTACGATTCTTCTGTCGTCTGACCAATATCATAACCATTGAGACCATCTGTGACATTGTTACTAGCATGACTGTGAACCATGTCCATTAACACACGTAAACCTAGACTGTGAGCTTTGTCAATCAAGAATTTCAGGTCCTCTGGGGTGCCTGACCGACTACTGGGAGCAAAAATATTTGTGACATGATATCCAAATGATCCATAATAAGAATGCTCTGCCACAGCCATCAACTGAACTGTGTTGTAGTTGTTTGCTTTTATGCGAGGGAGTACATTTTCCGCAAACTCCACATATGATGTTACACGTGGTTCTATGCCACTCATTCCTACATGAGCTTCATAAATCCGTGGCGCCTCAGGCTTTGGTAGCCGAGGATATTTGAATTCATACCTGTTAAAACAGTATTATATGCATTTGATGACATTTGCCAAAACTGACATTCTATATAGAAATTACAACTCCAAAGATATAAAATCTGGTTTGTTGGCAAAACAATCTTGATACCTTTTAGAAGGTGGGGGGTCCCAATAAACACCATCGTACGCAGCACCGAAGTTGCTAGGGTCCACAGTGGCATACCTAATCCAGGCTGGTATCCTATCAATCCATGTCCCATTAGCAACCTTCATTCGAAATTTAACCTTTGAACCATGTGGGATAGCAGGATTTCCATCTTTATCCGGTATGTAGACTGTCCAAACACCAAACTGATCCCTTTCCATTTGGTGACCCAATCCATTCCAAGCATTAAAATCACCAATAAGCTGTGCCTCTCTGTGGCAGAAAACCACTTTTATAGTTACAAGGTCAGTTTACCAGTAAATTTGATCTATTTTTTGAACCCAGTGATCTTGCTTTCTGAACATTTTTAAGATCATGAAACCAACAATTAAAAGTCATTTAGCATATTTTATGTGTGACAGTTAAATTTATCATTCTCTTGCTTCATGTACAGGCAAAAGTTATAAACTGCTAAGTATTCTTGGAATTTGCGAGAACTACCTAAGAGAAAGATGGTTTAACAACAAATATCCATCATGGAAAATAATTGTAAATACTATTTTATAATCCAATATATTATGAATCTTGGTGTAGCTTTATAAGAAGAAAAACAAGAAAAAACTCACTTTGCAGCAGGTGCCCACTCCCGATACACAATTTTATTTCCTTCTCGATTGAAACCAAACTTCAAATAGCCTAGAAAGCAAAGAAGTAGCTAAAGTTTTGAGACCTAAAAAAAGGAATTCAATATAATTATGCCTGCTATATGCAACCCGAAACATGAAGTATAGGAATCACCCACTATAGTATACTATAACAGTTTCAAAAATTACCTAACCTTGAGAAAAGTCCTCAAGGCTCCCTTCATACTTCTCTATTGTTTGCTTTTGTTGTAAATATTTTGTATATCTGTACTGGAAATGAGCTTTATGTGAAGCCAAGGATGGATCCACAGTCAAAACAGCCAAATTTTCCAGTTCATCCTCAATAGTTCTATTCATGGTTGACTTTTTATTTTTCATAGTAGAATGCACTATGAAAATTCTCCTCCTGGCAGGAAACTTGGAGATCTGCCACTGAGAAACAACAATATGTAACCTAAAAATATATTATCTAGAAGACTCATAATGCACGAATCTCATAATTGGATCATGAAGATTATGATATTTGTAAGAAACAATGTTTTGCTAATGGCAAAGCAACTGCCAAATTGTTCCATTCAAAGGATCATAAAACGTACCACTCTTCCATTCAACAGCATGTGCAAATTCCGATGTAGATCCTTTCTAAGCAAGCATTTGGAACTATTAGATTGCCATGTTGAATCTTGTTTTGAAGAAAACTGTGTTCTTTCAGAATTCTGCCAAAGCAACAAACATTATTATTTAATATCAAGGTTTTGCATAATTCACACTTCAAACTCATGGGCATAAATAAGGAAGTAATTTAACAATGACATCTACCCTTGGTAAACCAACGTATACTCATGTTAAGGAAAGCACTGGAACTGAATTCTAGGACATCAAAACCCACCCTGAACCCAAATCACGGTTCTACATGTTTCTAGAAGGTCAAAGAATAAAGTTTCCACCCAAAACTATGTTTCAAAAGAATAATACTACGAAAACTAGAACAATAATTTCCTTTCAGATTTCAGGGGCAGGACCATTGCCCATGTGAAAGTGTTCGAGGGACATTTGCATCATTTTAGTAAGGGCTTGCACAATTCTTAAGGATGTATGAACTCTGCATAGCAGACTCCCAAAGGCTCACATCTTACCTAGGGATTTTCTGCACCGTTGACTTCCTCCATGTTAAAATTGGCAACTAGGGCCAAATTCCACCTTGGGAAAGCTCATTTGAGATAGATGATGATTGCATTAAATTCCTCTTTTCGAGAGGACCAAAATTGATATAAAAATCATCCAATTGGGACAAGCATAAGTGTGTTTGACAAGTAAGATAATGATACAAGAATAATGATAACAATATACATGTATTTAACAAGTAAGGTAACAAGAATATTGTTATCATCATTCTTGTATGGGTTAATGTAATGCGAAATTCTCATGGGACCTTGAATAAGTGATTTGATGCATGTGTTGCTCTTTGAGGGATTGGGTGAATGTTCCTAAAGGCACCTCTTAGGTTGAAAGACCTCAAAACTTCATCTCTTTAGCAAATTTGAAGTATAAATCCCTATTGGCCTAGTTGTTGCCCTTGGAGAAGCTAGCAAAGATCAATTAGGGCTCCTTAGCTCACAAAAATTCTTTATCTATGTGAATCTTGACTCCATTAAGCCCAAGCAATAAGGCATTGATCCTTGTATCCCATTGGTGGTCAAATTCACCTATTTTTTCTTCACCTCTCCCAATTCTAGGCCTAACCCTAGAAGGTCACCTAGGTCATCAAGTAAAATCCTTTGTAGCCATCCAAACACCTTGAAAATTGGTCCACTACTGAGTTGGAGTTTGCTCAAGAGGCCATCCAAATTTGAAGCAAATCCGACAATGGAATCTCGAGATATAGCAAGCCCTAGCCACGAAACCAATTCTTGCCCTAGATTGACTTGGGTTAGTGTCCTCATTAGGATCATTGCATCCAAATCTCAAAAGAAAATTAGTCCTTTGATCCTATTCCCTACCCTAATTAGGTCAAGCCCCTCATTGGTTGATCAACTCCATACCCTTTAACTAGTTTCGGGTCCACTTGGCTCAGTGTGGTCCCCCATCTTTGTAACTCCAATTCCACAAGGATTACATAGAAGCCTTTCATCCACAAGGATCCTTTGGTCTAGGAAGCCCCTTGTTAAGGCATATCCTCCAAACCTAGACCCAAGAATCCTCTTAGCCCTTCCTAGAGAGCCTATCAATTTGCTTCATAAGCAAGTAAGCCATTTGTTTGAGCCTCTCTTGAGAATCACTCTCTATCCATTCATAGATCCACCCTTCCTAGTGATTCCCCCTATACCGGGTCTCCTCCCATCAGTGAAAGTCCATAAAGAGTAGGGAGCCTCAGTTGAGGTGACAGTGGTCTATCGCTACATTGTTGTCCCTTTCCCTGATAGTTGTTCTATAGGATCCCCTCCTAGGACCCTTGCTAGTTTGAGCGGTAACATTTTTGGTGTCGTTGCCAAGGACACGAGAAGTGTGTCTTGTTTCCTTTATGACAATATTGATATATCATTTCTAGCGACTCCATTGGAAGAACGAAGCCCTAGTTCTTCATTAAACTTTAAGATCAATGTTTGTAGGGTGAAGCAAGCATCTCTCTAGGCATTTCAAGTTCCCCCTGGCAACTCCATATCTAAAATCTTATGAAAATTTGCATGGCAATAAATGGACCATTCGAGAGGCTTATTTTATATGTTTCAAGATGATGATCCTCTATCCAATGATCATGATGTCATTAGTAGTGAAGAAATGTTTGACACCCCTTTTTATGAATCTCTTGGAAGCCATGAAATTGAGGAGCCTCCCCAATGCCCTGAAAGGGGGTTGTGGTTCTTCCCGAGATACCATGATCGTATCCCACCTTGTTCCTTCCACGATAATCAGAATAATGTGTGTGTGGATGTGTATGAGCAATCTATTTCTTTGTGCCATGGGGAGGATATGCCTGAGCTTGCTACTCATCGAAAGTTTATGAGTTTGATCGTTGAGTTCTCCATATTCTCATTGCAAGAAAGGTTGCACAAGTTGGATTCCTCTTTTCCCTACTCATCTATGATCGTTGATGCATGGTCCTCAAATGTTCCCAACCTTACCATTCATTGAACAAATTTTGAAAATGGGAAAAGTAATCCTTGGGTCCCCTACCTCAAAGTGGTTCATAAGGGAAAGTGCTTTTATATTGACTTAATCATATGTTGGTTGCATTGCTTATATGACTACACTTCACATTTGCACAATGTAATATGCATGTTAGAGTAAGATGCATTGCAAATTGATTTTTCAAATTAGAACTAACATCATATGATATTTGACTAACCTTCATGCCTCTCACAATTTCATTCAAGCCTCTTTCCATCTCCTACGGACGAATATTCATGCCCATCTCACTAATGTTTACTTACCAGCAGCTCAAAAAATTGATCTTCTTGACTCCATTGAAAAAAGCAATGCTCAACGAACCGACCCACTCTGGGTTTTGGTAGGAGATTTCAACATGGTCACCAACTTGGAGGAAAAAAGAGGAGGGCACTCCAAGCTTGAATAAGACAGCCACAGATTTAAGGAGTTCATTCAGATCAACCAGCTCATCGATCTCCAAACGTCCAATGGAATTCACACATGGAACAGTCGACAAGGAGGCTCCCATCAAATAGCCTCGAGTCTTGACAGATTCCTCATTTCGGACAACTCCATCCATCTGGGGGGCGATATAGCCACCACCATTCTGCCTGCTTCAGGGTTTGATCATTGGCCTATTAAATTGCAATGGTCCCGCCCTGGCACAGCAAGCAACAAGCCCTTTCGCTTTGAGCAATTTTGGTTCACGCATCCTGATTTCAAGGAACTAGTTACCAATTGGTGGCGCAGCATTGCCCTGCCGATGGGTTCCAAAATGTTTCAATTCCAGAAAAAACTCAAAGCCCTCAAAGTCCAGCTCAAGCAATGGAATCAATCCTCCTTTGGTAACATCTTCAAAAATCAACTAGAGTTGGAAGCTCAGATGGCTTGTATACTGTTGACCACACTTTGTCAACGACCCCATAGCAGTACACCCCCATTTTTTCAAATGGGATTTATCATATTCAAGGTTCACGTCATCCAGATTTCATCAACAGATGACATTTTGTTATAAATGATGTAAACCCATTCTGCATGTTATGATGTAAATGATCTAAGTAAGACCGTCAATGTATCTAACAACCTAGGTAAGTGTAAATTTTTGTAGATGTTCTATGCTAAGAGCAGTTTTACTTTTCTCACAGCAATCATACAAATAGTTAAGCAAAATGCAGATAGAACATATAAGTAGATCTTACAGAAGACAAATCAGAAACAGGAAAATGTGTGTGTGTTGATACATTCTTGAGATGCTTAAGCAACAAAGTCTGTAGTGGCAAATGCAGCATGTCTGAACCTCGATGTTCAAATACCGTTATTGAAGTCGCTCCAAAAGTCAACTCCCAAAAAGTCAACGCAGGGCAGCAAGCTAAAAATCGCATGATTGCAAGTCTTGTCCAACCCTTTTTCCTGGAATTTAATGCCCAGTATCCTGACTGATAGAACTTCTAAGTTTCAAGTCGATTGGACCGTACGTTGACCAAATGACCAAGGTCAACGCTGATAAACTTACCCGAAAACCTAGTGAGAAAAATCATCGCCTTCGCTCGATCCCAAATGCGATTTTGATATCATCTCCTTCCGATATGCTTGATAATTGGTTCAATTAAAAGCTTATTGCTATTTAGGATGAAGAGAGAAGATATGGTGCATTGATAAATGTCTCCAACATATATGTTTATATCATCGGTAGGTAACAAGTTCTAACTACTAACTTTGCATTTTACCTTAAGGCAAACTGCTATATAATTTATTAGAATAATAAATTAAATAATCTTTAACTCCTTGGATTAAGACATGTTATATGGTTTTCTGAAGGATTCCAACAAAAATATTAGCCTCTTAATCTGAGCATCATAACATGGAGTTTGGACCTAGTTTTCCAAATTTAACACTCCCTCTCAACTAGGGAGAACTCCATCCATCAGTGCAATCAAACATCGTGCGTCATCCCGCCGTAACTTGCTTTGCTGGCCTCTTTATTTCAGAACAGAAGTGGGTCAGTCACAAAGACATCATCCCCCGACTGACTTTAGAACAGAAGTGGGTCAGTCACAAAGACATCATTCCCCGACTGACATAATCAGTCCAGAGGTTCCAAACCTCTATCAAACTCATGAAGAGTATCCAACCAACCCAAAGTTGGTTCATCTGACCCGAAGTCAGGCAGAGGTCCCAGACCTCACTAAACTTGATCCTAGATCAAGTGGTTGGACCGTGCCATCCTAGATAGAGAGTACGGCAATCTCTGATGCGTCCATCAGTATTTGCTACTAGTCTCTAGCTTTTTCCACCTCATTGGCCAAATGAGAGGTACTTCCCATGAGCCCTGAACTCAATGGGTAGGATGCATACGGGGCACAGATAAATGAGTGGTGAACCAGCTCAATAATCACAAGGGTGGGGTAGAAGCATTATGAGTGCTTATAGCTCCGAGAAGCTATCCCCAAAGCCCCCCAGAGCTCCCAGAGCTCATCGTCCAACAGGACCCACATCATAGGGTCTTTCCACGACACCAAGATTCTCACGGAAGGTTAGGAACTTGACCTTCCCCAGGGACTTAGTGAGAATATCCGCGACCTGCTCATCAGTTCCTATATGATCGAGCCTTACGGCGCCTCGCTGTACCATATCCCGGATAAAGTGGTACCTGATATCAATATGCTTGGGTCGGTCGTGGAACACAGGATTCTCAGTCATACGAATCCCACTCTGATTATCACAGAGTATCACAGTGGTATCTAGCACATGTCCAAACAGCTCACTAAAGAGCTTCCGCAACCAAACTGCTTCACAACAGGCCATACTAGCAGCAATGTATTCGGCCTCCGCGGTGCTCAAAGCCACCGACTTCTGCTTACTGCTCATCCATGAGATCGAAGCAGAACCAAGATTGAAGCAGCATCCAGATGTGCTTTTACGATCCACCACACTGCCAGCCCAATCGGCATCAGTATATCAAGGAGTGTCCACACTCCGGCAGTGTATCTCAGCCCATGGTTTATCGTGCCCAGAAGATATCTCAAAAGATTCTTTGCACCAACCCAGTGAAAATGATGAGGCTCAACCATCTGTTGACTCAAAGTGTTCACTGCAAAACATATGTCCGGACGTGTGTTCACTAAGAACATCAAAGCTCCTATGAGTTGACGATACTCGGTAGGATTTCCCAAATCGGGCCCAACAACACTTCCACACAACTTCTTAAAGATGAGTTCCATCAGAGTAGTCACGGACTTGCAGTCCACCATCCCAAATCTTTCCAGCAGCTACACAATATATTTTCCCGGAGAAAGGAAAATCTCATCTAGCTTTTGCCAGACCTCTAGGCCAAGCAAGTAGTGCATTGGTCCTAGGTCCTTCATCTCGAACTCGGAAACTAGCTCCCTCTTACATTGATGAATGAGAGGGTCAACATCTCTCAGGAAGAGATCGTCCACATAGAGAACTAGAATGAGAGGCCTTTCTTTATCAACCTTAAAATAAAGGTTAGGATCAGCATCACTTCGAGTGAAGCCAAGCTTCATCAAGTAGCTATTGATCATCTCATACCAAGCCCTGGGGACTTGCTTCAACCCATAGAGGGCTTTCTTCAACCTGAGTACATATTTGTCTCTATCTTGGACTTCAAATCCCGAGAAGGTTGTTCCACATACCTCTTCCTTTATTGCACCATGCGAGAAAAGCGGTCTTGACATCCATCGATGAAGACTCCCATCCTTGCGTAAGCAGCCGGGGCTATGATTGATCGGAATGGTGGTATATCGTACCCACGAGTGCAGAGTATTCGTCTGTCAATTCCTTTCCTTTTGAGAGAAGCCACGGGCAACTTGCCTTAAAATTTTCAGCACTTTCATCAGATCCATGCTTGATCTTGTAGAGCCATTTCAAGGTGACAACTGCTTTGTCCTTCGGTCTTGGAGCCACATCCCAGACATCATTCTTCATTATGGACTCATATTCTTTGTGCATAGCATCCTTCCAGACTTGATGCCTTACGGCTTCCTCAAAAGATCCAGGCTTAGATTGTACAATAGTACTCATGGCTGCTAGATACCCATGGTATCTACTCGGCTTCTTGCTTTCATGGAATGCCCCCCTTGGGGCCATATGTCCCTCGGCATCCTCGAGAGTGTCCCTGAGCCATGATGGTCTCTTCCCCAGTGAAGGAGGTGGATCAATCGGGTCCATCGGTCCTTCAACATCAGGCATTGTCTCGTCCTTCGGTTCTTCTTGATTTCCAGGCCTTGCTTCATGATCTTTCTCAGATCTCGGAAGATTGACTACTTTCTTCAGGGAAGCATCTTCGTCAAAAGTGACATCGTGGCATATCTCCACTTCCCTTTGACCAAGCACGTAGACTCTATAGGCCTTCGAAGTTTCGTTGTAGCCCACAAACATTCCTTTCTTCCCAGAAGCATCCAGCTTGCTCCTCTTCTCTTTCGGCACATGAAAATAAACAGGACATCCAAAAACTCTAAAATGTGAGACATCAGGTTTCTTACCGGAGAAAACCTCTTCGAGAGTTTTGGAGTCCAGATCAGAATGCGGGCATCAGTTTTGTATGTACACAGTAGTGTGCGCAGCTTCTCCCCCACGAAACTTTGGGCGGAGCCACGAATTGCGGCAACTCACGGGCGGCTTCCACAATAGTCCTATTCTTGCGTTAAGAGCTATCTCATTCTATCCTTTCAGAGGGGTACATATGCGGTGGTAGTCTCCCTTCTCTCTCTTAATGCCGGCTTCTCTGCACAAATCTTTGAACTCATTTGACTCATATTCAGTGCCATTGTCGGTCCTCAAAATCTTGATCTTCTTTCCGGTCATATTTTCCACCAAGGCTTTGAAGGTACGGAACCACATGAAAGCCTCATCCTTCTTCTTCAAGAAGTATATCCAGGTTTTGCGAGAGAAGTCATCATTAAATGTCATATAGTAAGAACATCCCCCCAGGGATGTTACAGGCAACATACCAGAAAGATCAGAATGAACCAGTTGCAATATCTCAGATGTCTTTGTGACACTTGAGGGGAAAGGTCCCCTTGTATGTTTTCCTTCAGCACAGCCCTTACATACACCTTCATGATTATTTCCAAAATCAGGCATCCTTGTCACCACCTTCCTTGCTTCGGGAAGGGCCTTGTAATGAAGGTGTCCAAATCTTCGGTGCCATAGTTCGGTTTGTCGGATAGTATCACAAGTCATAGCTCCCAACGGACTCCCTCCAACCTGGTAGAGTGTACCAACTCTAAAACCAATTGAGATAGCTTCATTGAAGCTCTCCTTCCACATGAACACCTTTCCATCGGAGAAAGTTACATTGAATCCTTTGTCTTCCATGGCAGATACAGACACAAGGTTCTTCTTCAATTTAGGTACATAGAGTACATCTTGCAAACGTAGGACTTGTCCTTGAGACAAGTGGAGGGTCACAGTCCCTATCCCTTTCACGGGATAAGTGGCATTATCCCCAAGGATAATTTCTAGATTAGTATCCCTTTCAACCATGTCAGAAAGTGCTTCCTTGAATCCGGTGATGTGTCTTGAGGCACCACTATCGATTAGCCAGACATCCATAGTGTCGGGCGGAGATGCAGCTGAGAGAGCAGATACAAGAATATTCTCATTTCTTTTATCAACAACATTAGACTCCTCATACCTGGTATTTCTGGACCTTTTAGAAGGTTGATTGTTTCCTCCAAAGTGAGCCTTCCTCTTTCCTTTGGATTTGTCATTTCTTCGATTCCCATTCCTTCGGTTGTTGTTGTTATCGTCACCATCGGGAGAATCCTTCTTGAAGGGGCATTCTCTAGCATAGTGTCCAGGCCTATGGCAGGTGAAACATTTACCCTTCTTCTCTTGTGTCTTTGTCCTTCCTTTGTCCTTAGAACCACCAGAGTTCTTCTTTCGGGAATGAGCACCATAGGCGGCATTTCTTTCATTATCGAATTCCTTCATCCTTGTTTCTTCTTGCATACATCTAGACAGAAGCTCATCAAAGTTAGGAATGGTATTATTGTTGAGAATGGTAGTTGTGAATACTTGCCATTCATATGGAAGTCCTCCAAGTGCGGTGAGAACCATCTCACAATCAGCTATTGTTTCCCCAATAGCTAGCAGATTGTTCCTGGTTTCGGTCAACTTCAGAAAGAAAGTTTGAACAGACTCATCTTGGCCCTTCTTCATATTCTTCAACTTGTTCTTGAGGAATAGCACTTGCTTCACATTGTTTACTTGGAACATAAGTATCAATTTGTCATACATCTCCTTGGATGTGCCTAGTTCAGATATGTAGGCAACCAGACTCTTATTTATGGATTCCTTGATCAGCAGCTTTGCTCTGATTTCTCCCTTCTTATACTTGTTTCTAACAGCTGCAGAGGCATTGGATGGAGGTTCTTGAATCTTCCCCGTCACATGATCCAAGAGATCATGATCTTCCAATTTGAGATCTAATATCATCTTCCAGGCATGGAAGTCATTACTTCCGGTCAGCTTGTCATTCTCTTTGAATTCAAGACTAGTGGAACCCATTTCTTCCGGTGATGATTGCTAAAGATAGAGTTTGTCTTCACCTCACCTCTGATACCATGTAAATTTTTGTAGATGTTCTATGCTAGGAGCAATTTTACTTTTCTCACAGCAATCATACAAATAGTTAAGCAAAATGCAGATAGAACATATAAGTGGATCTTACAGAAGACAAATCAGAAACAGGAAAAATGTGTGTGTTCGTTACGGCGGTCAACAGGATGCTTCAACCAGCAAAGTCTCCTTGGTCAGCCAGCCCAGCATGTGTCACAACGGACCTCCAATCAGCAAATGAGTCAACCCAAGTCAACTCCCAAAAAGTCAACGCTGTCTCAACCCAAGTCAACTCCCAAAGTCAACGTTGTCCCGAAAAAGTCAACGCAGGCGCCAGTTAAAAGTCAACGCAACCAGCGCAAATTGGTCAACCTCACTTCGATTGTGCAGTAAATGGTCTCTGCAAATGAATCATAAGTCAGCTTGATTAACCATACACACTAAAACAACATCAAACTTTCATAACCATGATCATAAAAATGATGCCAACTCAAGGGGCCGACGATTTATTCTTTTCTTCCACGTGTTATCAAAATCAAATCTCCAAAAGGCTTGTACTATTTCTGTATAAGAGAGAAGATGTGAGCTGGCATGGAGTTGAATGCTCTTCAATCTTTTCAAGATGAGTATCCATCATCAGCGGTGACACATCTCTGCTTGGGATGTGCACCTTGGGCACGGGCACCACCTGCACATATAATTTATTAAGAATAATAAATCAAAATGTTCTGCCTGTCCTGATAAGACATATTATATATGGATTTTACACCTCTCCGAAAGAGGATTCCAACAAAAATATTAGCCTCTTAATCTGAGCATCATAACATGGAGTTTGGACCTAGTTGTCCAAATTTAACAGTAAGCCTAGTATGTTGTTGATGATTTCTATCCTATGAGGTTTTTTGTCTCACTGATTTACTTGTGTTTTTCGACACAAGTTATCGGCAGAGTTTTTCCCTCCAGCCCCACCCCAAAGCTAGGGTGGATTTTGTCATCAGCATGCTGAGTCTTAATGTTTTCTATCGAGTACTTGTAAAAGTAGTTTGAGCTACTTGGTCTACTAGATCATGTTTTGAGTCGCATAATTGAGTACCTATTTGAGGGTCTATACGAATGGGTATTCCCCCTTCATGTGTCTAACGGTATTATCTTTTGTAAAAAAGATTGGAAAAAATAATTAAAATCCCCTCTCAATCAGTTAATTAAATTTTCTGGTCAATTAATTAAAAAATCAAAAGCCAGAAATTTAATTAATTTAGGGTCCTAAGTTAGGATAAAATTCTTCAAAGGCAAAATTCGTTGGTCCTTAAAAAATGGATTTTTAAAAGCCCCAGGTCAAGGGAATATTGAGAATTTTAAGAAATTTTGGACCCTTGGGCCTAAGTGGTTAAGTCAAAGTAAAATGAATTTAAATGATAAATTCGTTTTTTCCCCAAATTTATAATTTCAACCGTCCAGGTTAAAAGATGATCAAATCTTATCGACAGTCGAGATTATTTTGACGTGGATCAACCGAACTAGCCGTTGGAGATTTTGTCCTATAAATTAAGAGGTTTTTGTCAGTCTTGAATCATTCGATCTTAGGATCGTGCACTTCTTCTTAGAAGCTCTTGTAAATTTTTTAGGGATAAAGCATAAAAACTTTGGGGTTACAAATTTTGATGTTCCTTCTAGGATCTATGTGGTGATTTGTCTCTAAACTCTGCTACTTAAGTTGGCATTTTATGGTTAATGGCCTTCATGGATTAATCTGCATACAGGTATCTTGTGCAGTTTTCTGGATTCATAAGATAGCATCTTTGATTTAACGGAAAGGCTAGTTTCCTATTTTTCTGAAGGATCTCATGTTATTTTCTTGAATCTCTATTAATCTAAGGTTCGGATCTAAGTGTGTAGGGAAAAAAAAAATTTTAAGGGTTTAAGCGTCCGGGGAAATCTTCGATTAGACCAGCCGACTCTCAAATGACATAAATCTGAAAAGCTCATTGTTTGTTAAATTCCAAGTCTATCTTACGAAATTAGTGGTTTTGCAGAATCTCCTAGGGCTTGTGCCTCTCTTTCAAAAAATTTCATTTTCTAAAATTGTGCTAAATGGATTCAAATCTGGCTATGAGAGCCTCCCATATTTTTAAATTAGCATTTTAAATTTGTATTTATTTTAGGATTTCAAAGTTTATTTCCGTACATGGTTTGAAACTGATTTGATTTGTGCAAGTTCTACAGGGTTTTCAGAAAATTTTAAGATTTGGCTTCAGATGTCTGATTCAAAAAATTTGAAACTCCGAATTTCTGATGAAATTTGTTGCTAGGTGAGAAGAAATTGTTTTAGGAAAATTTTGCTATCATTAATCTCTGCAATTAAAACGCTGATCTGCCCTTCATCACTCAATCGCTTTTCTGCCTGCAAATTTACCTCTGCGTTTGTACAGTCTGTACGGAAAAATTTCTGAGCTGCATAAATTCCAAAATTGATTGCAGAAACGATCAAGTTTAAGCTTGATTCCCTCTGTGCATAAAAGCAATTGAGTGATGAAGGGCAGATCTTGAATCTCTATTAATCTAAGGTTCAGATCTAAGTGTGCAGGGAAATATTTTTTTTTTAAGGGTTGAGCATCTAGGGAAGTTTTCGGTTGGACCAACCGACTCTCAAATGACATAAATCTGAAAATCTCATTGTTTGTTAAATTCCAAGTCTATCTTACGAAATTAGTGGTTTTGCAGAATCTCCTAGGGCTTGTGCCTCTCTTTCAAAAAATTTCATTTTCTAAAATTGTGCTAAATGGATTCAAATCTGGCTATGAGAGCCTCCCAAATTTGTAAATTAGCATTGTAAATTTGTATTTATTTTAGGATTTCAAAGTTTATTTCCGTACATGGTTTGAAACTGATCTAATTTGTGCAGGTTCTACAGCGTTTTCAGAAAAATTTTAAGATTTGGCTTCAGATCTCTGATTCAAAAAATTTGAAAATCTGAATTTCTAATGAAATTTGTTGCTGGGTGAGAAGAAATTGTTTCAGGAAAATTTTTCTATCATTAATCTCTGCAATTAAAACGTTGATCTGCCCTTCATCACTCAATTGCTTTTCTGCCTGCAAATTTACCTCTGCGTCCGTACAGTCCATACGGAAAAATTTCTGAGCTGCATAAATTCCAAAATTGATTGCAGAAACGATCAAGGTTAAGCCTGATTCCCTCCTTGCATAATTGATTTACCCTAATTCGCCTTTTGCAATCGTCAATTTCACCTCTGCTAGTTGAATTTATCCATTTGTTGTGTCCGTACAGTCGTACGACCTTCCAGCTTGCACATAGAAAATCGAGAACGAGCAAATCTATGGTTACAAAGAAAGACCAAGCTTATGTGTCACCTTATCGTTTCTGCCAGTTTCAAACCATGTAATTTTAATTTCGATTTTGTTATTTTAGTTTTAATTTAGTGTTAGATTTTATTTTCGTTCAGTTTAGTTTTAGTTTAAATAAAAAAACAAAAACAAAAATTAATTTTTGTTTAGATTTAAATTAGTCGTAGTTTTTTTTTGTTTTAATTAAGTTTTAGATTTTAAATTTTGACTTTAGTGTAGTTTTAGTTTAAATCTAATTTAGTTTTAGTTTTAATTTTAATTTTTTAGATTAGCTTTAGAGTTTAATTTTAACTTTAGTTTTGTTTAGGTTTTAGATTTGGATTTTAGTTCTAATTTTTCTTAGATTAAAGTTTTAATTTAGATTTAGATTTTTTCTTTTTAGATTTTAAAAATAATAATAAAAATATAAAAATTTCAAAAATTCTAAAAATTTCTAAGTCCTATAGTCAAATGAGCCTAAATTTTTATCTAAGATTTGACTGTGGAGCATTTTTATTTTCGAACTGGGTTATAATCGAAATATCATAATTTCGAAAATATTGCAAGCATCTGGCATTTATTTTTTTAAATGATCGTCTCATGATAAGCTTTGTTGTTGGCTTGAGTATCTTAATGAATGGTTGTGGTGCTTCCTATTGAATATCTTTGTGATCATTTGTGTTTTCATAGCAGCAGTTATTCATCCGTTACTTGACTTTAATTGCATAACGGGATCTTCTTTAACTCCATAAGGCACTGGTTTTAAATATAATTGATCTGTGAAATCTCGTTTATCTTATCAAGTATTTGGTGTTTTAGCTGTGTCTCCTAGATTGGTTGATTTGCAACCAATTCTTGTCCTTCATTTCTGTTAGGGTCTACCTCCCTTAGCTTGCAGGGGGATAACTTAGATAGAGAGATTGAGGATCAGGGTGACAGCCCCCGATCTGAGCTGTTGTCATGTTGCCTAGACAATCTATGCGACAACATTTTTTGGCGCCGTTGCCGGGGATAGAGTTTTTCTGTCCACGACATTTTCTAATATTCTTTCGCCATTCATTAGCCTGTCACAAGGGATCACATTTTCTGGCGTCATTTCATTTATTTATCTTTTCATCATCTTATCTTTCATCATATCACTAATCTGTAGCACCTGGACATTTCGGTTGGCTTCTTGTTTGGGTGGCGACTCCACTTATTCATCTATTTACTCCCAGACAAGAATCCCCTCCTGATATCCATCTGTTATTCTCGATTATTTCTTCTATTTTTAGAATTAGTTTCATGTTCAAGTGGCGACTCCCATTCTTTCATTTCTTACAAGAGTTCCTGCTAAGAAGCTCACTTCTTGAGGTCCTTCTGACTATTCTTGAACACGGATCTATTTCTTAAATTTTAAGTAGGTCATCATGGATGACACCTTTCATGACATGCCAGAAGAGGTCATTTCTAAATTGCCTTTTTTCTCAGGAGGTCATCCAGGCATTGCTCTACAGCATCTATGGACAGTCACTTTTATAATACATAAATATTGTCGTCCTTCACAATATAATCATGAAGATGTCAAGATACGTATCTTTGGCTATTCCTTAAAAGGTGATGCTATCGATTGGTTTCGAAATTCTCCTGAGGAGTATTGTTTACAAGACATCATCAATGCTTTTAAAGATAAATATATAAAACAAGATGACTCGCCTTGTGCTCCCAGTATTATGCAAAATAATGAAATTGATCTTGTAGAGAACTCAACTACCAGCAGGAGATTCACAAACAATTCTCAAGATGAATCCACTTGTACCACGACAGCACAAATCAATGATAGTGGTGAAGCAGAAACAAATTGTCAAATCAGTCTTGACAATGATAAGCATCTTGTTAACGAATTGATTCAGATGGTTAAGAACATACAGCTAAATCAAGCTCAGGTAATCAAGAAAATGGAGGCCAACCAGGCTCAAATCATTAAGAATATGGAACTTAATCAAGAAAAAATAATAGCGGATCACGCCAGGGAAATTAGTTCTATACAGAGCAAGTTATTGGCCTTAGAAGCAAATATTACGATCATGGAAGCAAATCATGAGAAAGAGATGAACTGTATGCAAAATTTCTTCATGGCCATGAAAACAGATAATGATAAAATGATTCAAAACATGGAAGCTAACCAGATGAATCTTCAGAATAGCATAAATACCATTGAAGCAAGTCATGCACAGGAAATAAATGTCATGGAAAACAGATTAAAGATGATGGAAGTTAATCATTCTAATCAGATGTCTCTTCAACACAATTTGTCGATTATTAGAGAGAGTCATGCAAGGGAAATTACTATTGATAATGTTAAGCATTCTACTGATATTCAAAATAAGTTGGAAAAAATGGAAAGATCACACATGCAGAATTTCCAACTCAAGTCAGAATTGTCAACAGATCATAGGCCTCCCAATTCGCTGAAGCAATTTCCATCTCATCACACGGAGGTAACTTTTCCCATTAAGGAAGAATTATCTATGGTTACAAAGAAAGACCAAGCTTATGTGTCACCTTTAACAGAGTATATTCAGAATAAGATTGGTCACATTCTAGGCTCATCGGATGTTTTGTACAAGCATTTTCAAGATAAGGACAAGAAATCTACAGTGGTCTCATTGCTGACATCACAGCCTCCTCAGACGAAGAGAAAAAAGCAGAAAAGAAGAAGTAAGCGGTTTGATTCATCTGATGGTCGAGAGCAGCTTGACATGCGGATAAGACAGAGTCCTACAATTAGCAAGATTTCACATGGCACATCTGAAAAACAGCCTATAGACTTGCCTGAAAGCAGGCAAATGCTCAACATGCACTACTATATAAAGATGATCAAATCTTATCGACGGATAAGATTTCAGCATTTCAGCATTTCAGCATTTCATTTTGCAGTTAGAGAAGACTTACTTTTCATGTTAAGTAGAATAATAAATAAAAGAAGAGCTTCTATTTTTCATGTGCTTAATATTATATGATGATATTTGGATGGACGCTACTTATGTAATCTTGTGTGTTGCTAACAGATTTTGGATTCTCACATTCCTTCAATGAAGCAACGTGTCCCCAAGTAGAGCCAGATGTTGACCACACTTTGTCAACGACCCCATAGCAGTACACCTCCATTTTTTCAAATGGGATTTATCATATTCGAGGTTCACGTCATCCAGATTTCATCGACAGACGACATTTTGTTATAAATGATGTAAACCCATTCTACATGTTATGATGTAAATGATCTAAGTAAGACCGTCAATGTATGTAACAACCTAGGTAAGCCTAGTTTGTTGTTGATGATTTCTATCCTAGGAGGTTTTTTGTCTCACTGATTTACTTGTGTTTTTTGACACAAGTTATCGGCAGAGTTTTTCCCTCCAGCCTCACCCCAAAGCTAGGGTGGATTTTCTCATCAGTATGTTGAGTCCTAGTGTTTTCTATCGAGTCCTTGTAAAAGTAGTTTGAGCTACTCGGTCTACTAGATCATGTTTTGAGTCGCAGAATTGGGTACCTATTTGAGGGTCTATACAAATGGGTATTCCCCGTTCATGTGTCTAAATGTATTATCTTTTGTAAAGAAGATTGGAAAAAATAATTAAAATCCCCTCTCAATCAATTAATTAAATTTTCTGGTCAATTAATTAAAAAATCAAAAGCTAGAAATTTAATTAATTTAGGGTCCTAAGTTAGGATAAAATTCTTCAAAGGCAAAATTCATTGGTCCTTAAAAATGGATTTTTAAAAACCCCAGGTCAAGAGAATATTGAGAATTTTAAGAAATTTTGGACCCTTGGGCCTAGGTGGTTAAGTCAAAGTAAAAAAATTGAGGTAATTAACTCAAAAATAGTATTTTTGAGTTAATTAAAATGAATTTAAATGATAAATTCGTTTTTTTCCCAAATTTATAATTTCAACCGTCCAGATTAAAAGATGATCAAATCTTATCGACGGTCGAGATTATTTTGATGTGGATCAACCGAACTAGCCGTTAGAGATTTTGTCCTATAAATTAAGAGGTCTTTGTCGGTCTTGAATCATCCGATCTTAGGATCGTGCACTTGTTCTTAGAAGCTCTTGTAAATTTTTGAGGAATAAAGCATAAAGACTTTAGGGTTACAAATTTTGATGTTCCTTCTCGGATCTATGTGGTGATTTGTCTCTAAACTCTGCTACTTAAGTTGGCATTTTATGGTTAATGGTCTTCATGGATTAATTTGCATACAGGTATCTTGTGCAGTTTTATGGATTCATAAGATAGCATCTTTGATTTGACGGAAATACTAGTTTCCTATTTTTCTGGAGGCTCTCATGTTATTTTCTTGAATCTCTATTAATCTAAGGTTCAGATCTAAGTGTGCAGGGAAATATTTTTTTTTTAAGGGTTGAGCATCTGGGGAAGTTTTCGGTTGGACCAACCGACTCTCAAATGACATAAATCTGAAAATCTCATTGTTTGTTAAATTCCAAGTCTATCTTACGAAATTAGTGGTTTTGCAGAATCTCCTAGGGCTTGTGCCTCTCTTTCAAAAAATTTCATTTTCTAAAATTGTGCTAAATGGATTCAAATCTGGCTATGAGAGCCTCCCAAATTTGTAAATTAGCATTGTAAATTTGTATTTATTTTAGGATTTCAAAGTTTATTTCCGTACATGGTTTGAAACTGATCTAATTTGTGCAGGTTCTACAGCGTTTTCAGAAAAATTTTAAGATTTGGCTTCAGATCTCTGATTCAAAAAATTTGAAAATCTGAATTTCTAATGAAATTTGTTGCTGGGTGAGAAGAAATTGTTTCAGGAAAATTTTGCTATCATTAATCTCTGCAATTAAAACGTTGATCTGCCCTTCATCACTCAATTGCTTTTCTGCCTGCAAATTTACCTCTGCGTCCGTACAGTCCATACGGAAAAATTTCTGAGCTGCATAAATTCCAAAATTGATTGCAGAAACGATCAAGGTTAAGCCTGATTCCCTCCTTGCATAATTGATTTACCCTAATTCGCCTTTTGCAATCGTCAATTTCACCTCTGCTAGTTGAATTTATCCATTTGTTGTGTCCGTACAGTCGTACGACCTTCCAGCTTGCACATAGAAAATCGAGAACGAGCAAATCTATGGTTACAAAGAAAGACCAAGCTTATGTGTCACCTTTAACAGAGTATATTCAGAATAAGATTGGTCACATTCTAGGCTCATCGGATGTTTTGTACAAGCATTTTCAAGATAAGGACAAGAAATCTACAGTGGTCTCATTGCTGACATCACAGCCTCCTCAGACGAAGAGAAAAAAGCAGAAAAGAAGAAGTAAGCGGTTTGATTCATCTGATGGTCGAGAGCAGCTTGACATGCGGATAAGACAGAGTCCTACAATTAGCAAGATTTCACATGGCACATCTGAAAAACAGCCTACAGACTTGCCTGAAAGCAGGCAAATGCTCAACATGCACTATATTGAGCACATCTGATGCCACAGGGCATCCTCTGTATTGTATTTCTAACCCTACTCCTTGTTATTTCAGCATTTCATTTTGCAGTTAGAGAAGACTTACTTTTCATGTTAAGTAGAATAATAAATAAAAGAAGAGCTTCTATTTTTCATGTGCTTAATATTATATGATGATATTTGGATGGACGCTACTTATGTAATCTTGTGTGTTGCTTACAGATTTTGGATTCTCACATTCCTTCAATGAAGCAACGTGTCCCCAAGTAGAGCCAGATGTTGACCACACTTTGTCAACGACCCCATAGCAGTACACCTCCATTTTTTCAAATGGGATTTATCATATTCGAGGTTCACGTCATCCAGATTTCATCGACAGACGACATTTTGTTATAAATGATGTAAACCCATTCTACATGTTATGATGTAAATGATCTAAGTAAGACCGTCAATGTATGTAACAACCTAGGTAAGCCTAGTTTGTTGTTGATGATTTCTATCCTAGGAGGTTTTTTGTCTCACTGATTTACTTGTGTTTTTTGACACAAGTTATCGGCAGAGTTTTTCCCTCCAGCCTCACCCCAAAGCTAGGGTGGATTTTGTCATCAGTATGTTGAGTCCTAGTGTTTTCTATCGAGTCCTTGTAAAAGTAGTTTGAGCTACTCGGTCTACTAGATCATGTTTTGAATCGCAGAATTGGGTACCTATTTGAGGGTCTATACAAATGGGTATTCCCCGTTCATGTGTCTAAATGTATTATCTTTTGTAAAGAAGATTGGAAAAAATAATTAAAATCCCCTCTCAATCAATTAATTAAATTTTCTGGTCAATTAATTAAAAAATCAAAAGCTAGAAATTTAATTAATTTAGGGTCCTAAGTTAGGATAAAATTCTTCAAAGGCAAAATTCATTGGTCCTTAAAAAATGGATTTTTAAAAACCCCAGGTCAAGAGAATATTGAGAATTTTAAGAAATTTTGGACCCTTGGGCCTAGGTGGTTAAGTCAAAGTAAAAAAATTGAGGTAATTAACTCAAAAATAGTATTTTTGAGTTAATTAAAATGAATTTAAATGATAAATCTGTTGCTTTTTCCCCAAATTTATGAATTTCAACCGTCCGCATTAAAAGATGATCAAATCTTATCGACGGCCGAGATTATTTCGACGTGGATCAACCGAACTGTGTCGTTAGAGATTTTGTCCTATAAATTAAGAGGTCTTTGTCTATTTTGAATCATCCGATCTTGTGATCGTGCACTTGTTCTTAGAAGCTCTTGTAAATTTTTGAGGAATAAAGCATAAAAAGACTTTAGGTTACAAATTTTGGCTGTGTTCCTCTCTTATCTGTAGATTTATTCCTAAAACTCTGCTACTTAAGTTGGCATTTTATATTAATGGTCTTCATGGATTAATTTGTATACAAAAGTATCTTCAGGCAGCTTTTATGGATTCTAAAGATAGTATCTTTGATTTGACGGAAATACCAGTTTCCTATTTTTCTGAAGGATCTCATGTTATTTTCTTAAATCTCTATTAATCTAGGGTCCAGATCTAAGTGTGCAGGGAAATATTTTTTTTTAAGGGTTTGAGCGTCTAGGGAAGTCTTCAGTTGGACCAGCCGACTCTCAAATGACATAAATATGAAAAGCTCATTATTTGTTAAATTCCAAGTCTATCTTACGAAATTAGTGGTTTTGTAGGATCTCCTAGGGCTTGTGCCTCTCTTTCAAAAAATTTCATTTTCTAAAATTGTGCTGAAATGGATTTAAATCTGGCTATGAGAGTTTTCTAAATTGTATATTAGCTTTGTAAATTTGTATTTATTTTAGGATTTCAAAGTTTATTTCCGTACATGGTTTGAAACTGATCTAATTTGTGCAGGTTCTACAGCGTTTTCAGAAAAATTTTAAGATTTGGCTTCAGATCTCTAATTCAAAAAATTTGAAAATCTGAATTTCTAATGAAATTTGTTGCTGGGTGAGAAGAAATTGTTTCAGGAAAATTTTGCTATCATTAATCTCTGCAATTAAAACGTTGATCTGCCCTTCATCACTCAATTGCTTTTCTGCCTGCAAATTTACCTCTGCGTCCGTACAGTCCATACGGAAAAATTTCTGAGCTGCATAAATTCCAAAATTGATTGCAGAAACGATCAAGGTTAAGCCTGATTCCCTCCTTGCATAATTGATTTACCCTAATTCGCCTTCTGCAATCGTCAATTTCACCTCTGCTAGTTGAATTTATCCATTTGTTGTGTCCGTACAGTCGTACGACCTTCCAGCTTGCACATAGAAAATCGAGAACGAGCAAATCAAAGCTTATTAATCTGCATTTCTCCCAGTTGCAAATTGACTCCGCGTCCGTATGATTTTAACCTCCGATTTTCTGTTGGCCGCTCCACTGGTTGCTGTCGTCCGTACGGAAAAATTTTGAGAGCCTGCGTCAAATTTGGAACGTACGATTTGATTTTCATTTTTGAGCTTTAGGTTTAATATTTGTTATATAGCTTTAGATTTAATTTTAGATTCATTCTTAAAGTGATAGCGTAGGTTTAGTTAGATTGAAATTTTAATTTCGATTTTGTTATTTTAGTTTTAGTTTAGTGTTAGATTTTATTTTCATTCAGTTTAGTTTTAGTTTAAATTAAAAAAAACAAAAAAACAAAAAAATTTGATTTTTGTTTAGATTTAAATTAGTCATAGTTTTGTTTTGTTTTTAGATTTTAAATTTTGACTTTAGTGTAGTTTTAGTTTAAATCTAATTTAGTTTTAGTTTTAATTTTAATTTTTTAGATTAGCTTTAGAGTTTAATTTTAACTTTAGTTTTGTTTAGATTTTAGATTTGGATTTTAGTTCTAATTTTTCTTAGATTAAAGTTTTAATTTAGATTTAGATTTTTTTTTTTTTAGATTTAAAAAATAATATAAAAATTTCAAAATTTCAAAAATTCTAAAAATTTCTAAGTCCTATAGTCAAATGAGCCTAAATTTTTATCTAAGATTTGACTGTGGAGCATTTTTATTTTCGAACTGGGTTATAATCGAAATATCATAATTTCGAAAATATTGCAAGCATCTGGCATTTATTTTTTTAAATGATCGTCTCTTGATAAGCTTTGTTGTTGGCTTGAGTATTTTAATGAATGGTTGTGGTGCTTCCTATTGAATATCTTTGTGATCATTTGTGTTTTCATAGCAGCAGTTATTCATCCGTTACTTGACTTTAATTGCATAACGGGATCTTCTTTAACTCCATAAGGCACTGGTTTTAAATATAATTGATCTGTGAAATCTCGTTTATCTTATCAAGTATTTGGTGTTTTAGCTGTGTCTCCTAGATTGGTTGATTTGCAACCAATTCTTGTCCTTCATTTCTATTAGAGTCTACCTCCCTTAGCTTGCAGGGAGACAGCTTAGATAGAGAGATTGGGGATCAGGGTGACAGCCCCCGATCTAAGCTATTGTCGTGGTGCCTAGACAATCTATGCGACAACATATACAACAAAAGATCATTCTGGAAGGTCACACAGATGCTCTCGCGAACCAGGAGATAGATCTAATGGGAAAAGTGGAGGATCGTCGACAATAGGAAAAAATTCTCTGGAAACAAAAATCTAGAATTCGATGGCTCAAAGAGGGGGAAAAAACACAAAATTTTTCCATCGCTCAACCATCCAACGCCGAATGCACAACCGCATCTCAATCCTCAAGAATGTACATGGGGACCGGCTCGAAGCACACAATGACATTGAACAGGAGCTGCTGGATTATTTCAAGGACACTTTCAAAGAACCCAACATAGATCGATAGTCAGCCATCAACATAATCACCCAGCACATTCCAAGGATCATCACGGAGGACCACAATCAAATGTTGCTATGATCCACCACGCTGCAAGAGGTAGAACAAGCTATGTCGCAGCTCAAAGATGGGAAAGCTCCAAGCCTAGATGGTTTCACCTCCAATTTCTTTCACTACTTTTGGGATGTGATCAAGCAGGATATCTGGATCTAGTTGAAGAATCCAGAAGCATGCACTGGGTTCTTCCAGCCCTCAACGCCACCTTCCTCACCTTGATTCCTAAAGAGGAACGAGTTGCTACTCTGGGTAAGTATCGCCCCATATCCCTTTGCAACGTCATATACAAGCTCATATCAAACGTGATAGCCAACAGGCTCAAACCTCTCCTCCCACTGCTTATATCTCCCGAGCAAGCAGGATATGTGGAAAGAAGACAGATATTGGACGGCATCATCCTAACGCATGAAGTCATCCACTCTCTGAAAATGCAGAAAAAGCCATGTATGATTCTCAAAACTGATCTCTCCAAAGTATTTGATAAACTCAGTTGGACTTATATCCGTCAAGTGCTCCTGGCTTTCGACTTCAGTCCCACCTAGATCAGATGGATCATGGGTATGCTCTCATCCCCTTTTTTCTCCATTCTGGTCAACAGTTTACCCTCTCCCACCTTCTCTCCCTCAAGAGGTATCCGTCAGGGTGACCCCCTCTCCCCTTTTCTTTTTGTCCTCATGGCGAAAGGATTGGGTCGCTTAATCCATCATGTTGTTAACTCTCAATCCATCTGAGGAATCTCCATTCACAACTCCCCCACTCTCTCCCATCAAAAATTTGTGGATGACAACATGCTTTTAGGCCATCCCTCTGTCTAGGAAACCAGCACCTTCAAATATCTGTTCGATTGCTTCTCTGAAGCCTCTGGAACTACTATCAATGCTGAAAAATCACAGCTCTTTTTCTTGAACACCCTTGTTGTCACTCAACACGAAATTGCGCGTATCCTTGGTTTCTCCATTGCCTCTCTCCCCTCGAAATACCTAGGAGCCCCGCTCATCGACTCAGCCATCAAGCACACTTCTTGGAAGGAGCTCGTGGACAAGCTCGAAGCAAGACTATCCTCTTGGACCCATCGGGCTCTCAACATCGATGGTCGTCTTATGCTGATCAAGTCTGTCCCCCAGTCCATGCCGCTTTACCTCTTCTCTGTGTTGGCCGCTCCAAAATGGATTCTAAAATCCATCCGCAATCTTCAGCGTACCTTTCTATGGGGAGGCAACAAGGACACCAGAAAATGGGCCTTAGTCAAATGGTCAGAGGTTTGCTCACCCAAACACTTGGGAGGATTGGGTGTGAGGGACCCGGAGCAAAGCAATATCGTCATGGGAGCTCGCATCTGGTGAAAATGGGTATCCAATCCTCATACACCTTGGGCTCAGCTCTGGGCAGCCAAATATGCAGAAAACTGGCCTCAAGAGGATCTCATACACTACAATTTAGAAATCAAGGGCTACCAAATCTGGAAAGTTGCCAATCAACATAAGTTCCTCATCCAATCTCACAGTTTTTGGGAAATTCGCTCAGGATCCCAGGCTCGTCTCTGGGAAGACTCATGGCAGCAGTAGCCTAAACTTGCAACTCTTTTTCAAAAACCCAGGTGGAAATCCACTGTTCAAGGCAAAAGGAACATTGAAATCAAGCATTTCTAGACAGCGTTGAACATTCAAGGATTTCACCAATGGCTTCCCACCATTCAGTGGCAAGAAAATTGGCAGGAGGAAACTCATGATGATATCTGGCTGGAACTCACAAAAAGGAAAATTCGATACTCCGATGGATCATATATCCTCAGATGGGGTCATGCTCCCCAAGGAGTCTTTACTACTAAGGAGGCCTGTCACCTGCTCCATCCAACTGATCCAAATCAAGCTGATAAAATTTGGTCACAAATATGGAACTCCAGCATATGGCCCAAAGTCTCTACCATCCTCTGGTTGCTCAGTAAAGGTCATATCTTAACTTGGGACAATCTACTGAAAAGAGGGTTCATTGGCCCTTCATGGTGCTCACTTTGTCAAATTTAGGAGGAAACCATAGATCATCTATTGGATACTTGCCCTTTTGCTAGCACTCTTTGGGACAGAGTTGCCATTCTCTGTCGTAGGACCAACAGAAGGTGCGGGGATGTCATCAACACTATCCGACATTGGCAGAAAGCCCCCTTCACCAGCAATCTCCTCAACTCTCTCTGGCTGCTCATCCCTAGACTACTTCTCTAGACCATCTGGAAGGAGAGTTATCACCGAATCTTCAAGGATCAGGCAACGCCTCAAGAGATTACTTGGAACAAATTCTGCAAACAATATAAAGGAGACCTTAGCCCTGAATCAATGCACGAACTCGAATCTCCCATCCGTGCCCTTAGAACGCCTCATTTGGGCCAATTGGAACCTCTCTATTCCATCTAACTCTGTTGTATCCCCTTCAACCAACCCATCCTTGAAATCTCCTAGATCTTGGAGTCCTCCTCCTAAAAATCTCTACAAACTCAACTTTGACGGAGCCTCAAAAGGAAATCCGAGTGAAGCTGGCTTTGGAGGAATCTTTCGTGACTCTGAAGGCGCCTCCTGGCTCATCTTCTATGGATCCATTGGTTGGGATAGCAACAACTTTGCTGAACTGGAAGAACTCATCCAAGGCCTCAACCTTTGCTCAAGAGAACGATCTCTTCCCCCTGGAGGTTGAAGGGAACTCTCAAATCATCATTAATGCAACCCAGCATCTTCTTCATGGCTCCTCCTCATCCAAAATTTCAAAGAGTTGTTGGTCAACCTCTAGACTGGAAAACCTGGAACAATGGCTTGAACTCCACAAAGCCATTACCTTCTTGCATGTGCGTAGATCAACTAATGAAGTTGCAAATCTCCTAGCCAACAGAGGTGTGAATGAGAACTCTCCTCTTATCTCCAGCAAATTCCACTCCCTTTCTGATGACTCTCTGCGCAATGCCTGCACTCAATTGGTCCTCAAAGATCTTCAACCCCCGGATGCGGGTGCTCAACATGATTGATTCGGGCTGCCACTTGGCCTCACGTCGCAGGGGCGTATGGCCCCTCCATGTCGTCGCACCTGCCTCTCGTGTGAATGTTTTAACTGCGCAGAGGACGCCAGCATCTGAAACATTTACGCCTCTCCCTCGACCTCTACTCCTGCAGCTTGCCTCCAGGCCATTTATGGCTCATGGCACCTGTGTTTATTCCCATTTGCGAATCCGCTTCTCATTCTCTGTCGCCCTCCTTTGTCGTAGCTTCGTCCGTTGCTCTTCTCCTCCTCTGTCTCACTCTGAGCCTTCTATTCCAGGCCAACAGTCCCCCCATCTGGCAGAGACAATGCCCAGAAGGGCACCGAATGCGATGTCGTCGCGGACAAGGCAGAGGCTCTCCCTCCCGCCCTCCAATTCCTGCAATGCTTGCAAGCACCCTGTCCATTTCTGTTGCCATCGAAGAACCTGAGGTTCTCGACCCACATTTGCTCTCTGCCCAATTCTCGATTCATCTCCCGGAGGAGCAGCTCTAATTCTCCCACTCCGGTAGCAGAAAACGCCTCCGCAAATCCACTCTTTCACACTCCTCCTCCCCTCTGCCACGAAAATCCATCGACTTCCCAGTCAAGCAACTGGCGGAAGACTCGGATAGCAATGGGAGCAGCCCAACGGAGGACTCTCAGCACAAAAATGCAAAAATGGATCATGCGGCACGCTCAGTTTCGGCAAAGCAACTCGACTTGGTCTCCACTTCAAATCCGGAGAGAGCCCCCAGCTCTCAAAGGACATTGAGACCATGTCCAACTATGGTTGCTTCATAATTGAGAAGAATCCTCATCAGGAGCACCATGACATCCAGAACCGGTAGTTGCAGCTCCTTGGAGCTCCTCCTCTTCAGTTTACACATGTTCCTTCATAGTTTTTATATCCAGTTTTCTCTCTGTCTGCATACTTTGTCACTTATGTCTATGCTAATGATTGGATTCCCCTGGAAGGGCAGCCCATTTTTTAGACCTATGAACTCATTAAGGGTTCGTTTCCCCATGAAGGGCAGCCTATTTTTTGACTGTTTGTTTTGTCTTCAACCAACAGGGGTTGGCTAGTCCAGCAACCCCTGTCATGAAGTTTGATTGTAATTTTTGTACACTATCATAGAAATTAGCCTTACAAAGAAAAAAAAACATCATATGATATTGTCATGGTAGACTAGCTGCATTTAGATTAAATTTGCATTTTGAATAAAAATTTATTTTCTTGTTGGTTGTATGGCCTAATACTAAGCATGGGTGATCATAAGACACCACAAAAACATTATGCCCCGTGTGCTTGGTCTTTGACACGTGCAAGTAATAGGTCTGCGGTCCCAAGAGATTGTTGGTGTTCTCATGACCTCCTGTTCGACTACGTTTGTACACTCTTCTGAGAGCTCATGTCCCAGTTGGAGCCATATGTTACCCACCACCTATGGGTAGTATTCATAGGAGAAAATTTTCTCCTCAATGGTCCTTAGCCTGTAGCCAGCAGCCCCTTGCAGCCACTAGATAGTTTGACATGACTTTATCTCCGCCACCCAAGCCAACCATCTGGTCCCTCGCCCATCTGTTATGATTGCATGTTTGAAGGTGGACCTCCCGACCCCAAAGATATGACTTTTCATTGGTTTAGTTGAGTAATTTTGTTTACTTATCATGGACACTTTTTGACACATTGGACACATCCAAGTGCCTTATTCCATGGCAAATATATGTATGAGGTAGTCGAGCTTAGGGAGGAAGATGAAGGGGTTGTTTAAGGTGAGTTTTACCTTTGCAACAAGGTCGAGATTCTTTAGATGGACAGTCGTAGGCCTTGAGGTAAATTCTGGGCAGTTTGTATGGGTAAATTTGTCATTGCAGGTCCAAATTCAAGAGCAGAACGGCATGGCGAGATTTTGTACTGTTTCTGGGTAAGTTTGTGGACAATTTGAGGAAGAAATCCTCTCCTTGTGATGCCGCACTTCAGAGCAGTTGCTTCAAGAAGCGCTGCAGGTCTGTACAAGCCTAGATAAGGGGGACGAGAGGCCTAATTTGGGTACAAACCATCCCTAAGTGCCAAGCGAAGGGAAACATCTTGTATGTCTAGAAGAGTCGCAGTTGAGAGGAGTTTTGGAGCTGTTAAGAGAGACAGCAATGGACTATGAGTAGCCCTAGCTAGACCTAGCTTCTACAGCAGTACGACACCAGCTTAAGAGGGCACAATTTGACTGCTTCAGAATTGCATTTTTTGAATGGGCCATCTATTTATCTAAGGGACGTGATATTGGATCTTCAAATTGGCAAGTCAATTTTGACTTTGGATTATTGTACTCTCTCTCTCTCTCTCTCTCTCTCTGTGTGCTGAACAATTGATATTAATAATAAGAAGAATTGATCAAGGGTTTTCCCCATCTTGGGGTTTTTCCCCGGCTTGAGCTAGATTCTTGTGTTCTCTTGCCTTGGCTTGTCTTCAGCGTTTATCGTTTCTGTTCTTTCTTCAGTTTTTTTTTTAATGTGGTTCACAGACACTGAGTGGCCGCTACATCCACAATTGTAATATTCCTTTTTTTGGCGTCACCTATGATAGGGCTAGGATGGACTTCCAGAGTTAGGAGCAGACCAGTCACAAGTACAGGTTGGTGTCATCAGCAGGACCAGGGGCTTTTTGGAGGAGTTTTGAGGAGTCTCTATGCAATCGGATGGCATTCGCTTGATATATTCCATCATCCGAGCAGTTTGGCTTTCGTTCTGGTGCATTCTGACAACTTTCGGAAATTTGAGTTATTTATGGGCTTAACTCAGCTGATTATGCTCAAGGTAGCATTCCGAGAGGAATACATGATGGAACACCTTAGTGTAATAGCTCATTGGAACTGGGACGAGGATACCTACATGATGGGACAGTTGGACACGAGTTTCAGTGATCGGAGGAGGCGTGGTAGTCGATTTACCCTTTTCTGCATTAAAAAGGAATATTTTAATAAGAGGGAAAAGTGCTCCATGAATAAAATAATATTAAAATAAGGCTCTAGAAGGCTCCAAGAGATCTATAAAAGAAAGGGAGGAGGCCATTGAGAGATATCTTTGGATCATATCATTTTCTTGTGTGAGAGGTTTGAGACGTGGATCTCTACTTCAGCCGTAGCCCCAGGATGGAAACCCTCGGGTGATTTATGAGTGTTGGACGAAAACCCAACTCTCTTAAAGAGACTTCATTCAGAAGTTTCGCAGAGCTTCAGAGATTGGTGTGAGGATCATTCAGATCTTCAACTTCTGCTTCATTATCTTCAGTGGGTTCAGTGACAGCTGTTGCCAGAGGGAGAGTGCAGCAGTTCAATTTTGAGGCCAGCACAGTGCAGCAGCTCATCTTGGTGGTCAGTTCTCCATCTCAGCTCTTCCTTTGGGTCAGATGTATTTGTAACCCCAGTTATTATCTATAATAAAATGTTGAGATTCTTCCTATTTGATGTGTTGATAGATTGCAGTGCTTATGTCTTTTATTTTACATGGCAATCTTATGTTTATTAATTCATAGATTTTATGGTAAGAAGTTGGGTTAGTGTGATTTCTACAAATTTAGTAAAATATCCCATTTGGGGATATTACAGTGGTATTAGAGCATTAGTTCTTGGCTCAGCCTGCGGGGTTTTAGTTTTGAGGATTTTACTTGCAGAGGAAGATCAAGTTATTCTAAAGTTTATTGATTGTGAAGCCAGATATATCCTCTGTGGCCAAAGGTCAAAATTATTTTGATAGAGGCCGTGACCAAATTTTTTTTTTAAACTATCAAAAGAGGTCGTGAATGATTTTTATCAAATTGAAAGTGGTGCCGTGAAAAATATATATATATAATAAGAAGGGCAACGCTTTTATTAAGTGAAAGCCAAGCTTAATATTTGGAACCCAAATTAATTTGACGGCAAATTACATTACTGCAGCAGTGTAGTATGCCAAATTTTGAGCCGAGTTTATTTTCAAGCCAGAGAAGGCATCGATTGCAGGAAGAATAGAGGCCAAGTTATCTATTGTGGAATAACTAAGAAAACGCAAGGATTAAGGGTCAATTTGGTGGACATTCATTGAATGGGTGAAGGCCGCAATTCCCCCACAAACAGTGATGAGTTGTGGGTAAATATTTTGTGGTTGGGCGTGAATACTTGCTGGTGATAATCTCAGTTGCTGACCTGAGTTCTATCTTTCATAGGTGGGCCAAGTTCGTTGTCTTTTGGACATCAAAAACAGTCGGGGGTCATTTTTACATCAAATGCAGACCTAAGCCACAAGAACGATTTCTGGGCAAAGTCAAGGAATGTGCATTATTTTCAATGCGTTGGGCGTGATCTTTTCAGTGAAACTCTTTGTATTTGCTCAGTGAATTTTGTTGCAGTCCGACTAGCTGGCAAGCTAAGCTTATTCTAAATGAGTTGCATTTTGTGGGCCGCAATCTTCTTCTACTTACTAGTGGCTAACCGTACTTCATTATGGGATAAGTTTCAATTGATTGTGTGGATGTTTTATCATCACTAGGAGATCGAGTTCACATTTAGAGACAGTGTCGTTAGGGCAGCCATTTGTTCAGGGGTTCGAATCAGCTAGAGGAAAGCCTAGAAAATCTTCATAGCTTAAGATTGGACGTGTCTCCTTACCCAAGGAGTCAATTTCCTTTTGTTCTGTGTGCCAAGGGTTCCATATTTAATTTTTGAGTGAGTTTCCTTTGTATTGGAAGAGTTATGCCTCAAGGAAAATGAATTTACATTGACGTAATGTACGTTTCCAGAACTCATTAATTTTGCTATTCCGATTTGCATCAACCTCATGGTAAATTACTGAAAATTGATTTGCATTCACTGTGCACCTACAATAGTGCGGGCTCAAACTATGTGCCAAAAAATAAAACTGAAACTAGAACAAAAACTCATAGATTTATTGCAAATTCGTGGAAATTTTGAAAGTGAAATCTCTCCAAATTGATTGGGTTGATGTCTGCATGTGAGACTCTTAGCGTTAGCCATTATTCAAATGAGGCAATTGTTTGTAAATTGAATTAGTAGTTGCTGTTAGAATGTGCCCATATATCAGAGCAATGAAATTATGTGTTTAACAAATTATACCTTGCAAACTCTGAGATTGGTATTAGTTATGCTGTGTGGACAGAGTAATGACAGAAAAACCAAGCCCAAAATATTATGCCTGTAGTTGAGTTCCTATTGTAGCTGCAAATTGAAGTTTATCGGTTGAGGGACCATCTGTGAGAAATATCGTTGGGCCTGAGAAGTTCCAGTGCCAAGGGTTGTCGTTATTCCAACTTCTGGAGCAGTCTTATTGAAGGCAGAAATTTCTAGAGGAAGTCGAGTCTGGGCATAAAGGGACAGCCATTATTCTCATCAACAGACACATGACAGCAAACATCTTATTCAAACCCAGGTTCTATTTTCTCTGTTCATCCATCTTGTCATTTATTAATCTGAGTTAAATCATTGTCATTTGCACAAGCAGTGATATCTATAGTTTTCTGGGTAGTCGAAGTTGTAGTAATATTGTATGAACTATTCCGAAGCAAAAGTTATGGACAGTCACCTACATCACTATAAAAACTCAGAAAAACAGTAATCATATCCTTGGTTGAACCATGGAGGGATTCCTAAATAGATTGATGAAAATAAAAATAAAATTTGGTTCCTTGAACCACCATGCATCAGAAGACCAGACATAGAAAAAAAAAAAAAAAATAGACCCTTCTCCAAGAAGGTACATAATTTTCTCCAACAAAGGCATCCGAGGAATTTACAAAAGGAGGAAGAAGTGGGAAATTGGCTTTATGCACTTGGGATGGACTTAAAGAGTGGAAGATCAGAAAATGACTTTCTCATGTTAGAGAAACTGAAATCTTGCCTTTCAAAGGTAGAGCAATCTGATTGGAGTTTAAATTGGGCTTTGGAGCCATCTATGCTTGCATTGGTACAAGCTAGATTCTTGGAACATCCAAGTGAGAGAGTCAAGCTTATAGCTGCCTCTTGTTTCAGTGATATTTTGAGGATAACAGCACCCTTCCCTCCCTACAATGATGATATTATGAAAATAATTTTTAAACTGATAGTAGGAACCTTTCAAGGTTTAGACAACTGTGTAGGCTCTACATTTGGGAGAAAGCTTAAGGTCTTAGAAGTCATGGCCATGACCCGGACTTATGAGGTCATGATTGATCTTGAGTGTGATGGCTTGATTCTGCAGATGTTCCAATGCTTCTTCAGCATTAGGAGACTTCATTTTGACACAGCCATAGCTCACATGCAGTCCATCATGTCGTCATGTATGGGAGACCGTGATGCCATTTGTCGGGAGCTGCAGACTAGGTTGTTGAGTATTTGGAGGAGAAAGCAGTTGGTCTCACCCGCTGCTTATGAGCTAGCCCAAGGGCTAGTTGAGCAGAACATTGAGCTTTTCAGGAGACAGTTGACCAGGGAGGAGCTGCTCCAGTTTGGAGGAGGAAGGGACTTTTCTTCATTTGCAAAGAACCTTGGGGGCCTAATCACTCATGCTTGAGTGACGCAGATGATGTGGCAAAGGTAGAACAGGAGGGCATTCCTTCTATATGCCAGGGTGAGGACTCTTCTTTAGATGAGTCCATGGGATCAGTTTAGGACGCTTCTGGGGAGCGAGAGCAGTCATGCAGAGATGATGACAGTAGACTAGAGCTGTGTTCCAATGTGCAAGATGAGCAGTCGGGGGACTCTATGGGAGATACTCTGGGTGATGAGTCACTTGTGACGATTCAACCAAAGCAGCATATGATGGAGCCTGAGTCAGCAAAGGAGGATACTATGCACATCAGGCATGATATTCCCTTGGGGGAGAGTCAGATAGGCGCTCACATTCAGTCTATGATGGATATGCAGCTAACCTTGTGGTCAGCCATTAAGGTGGAGTAGTTAGATGCACAGACATCGAGTACGGTGACAGCAATAGCAGATCCATATCCTCTGGAGGTCTTGGAGGTTGATAGGATGGTTCTACAAGGGACTAGTAGACAGCAGGAGCATGACATTCCTAATCAGGAGTGGGGGGAGCTGTTGGAGATGGTGGAGCATCCATCTGGGGGCCGACACGTTGATGAGGTGCAGATAGGTGCACATGCAGTCAGCAAAGCTGCGGTACCCTCAGGAAGTAGCACTCTCCAGGATTACATACATGAGGCTTGCAGCATATCTTGCCCACTTTGGCCCATTATAGAGAGAGGGGCTTTCTTCTACAGGGAGCTTTCATTCGCAGACGAGACAGAGCGGCATGAGTTGATTATGAGTTGGCGACAGTTCTCTGGGCATATTCCATATGCAGTTGACACTACATTGGATTCTTCTTCCAGGATAGATTGGCGGGAGATCATGAGTTGGTACCCTCTTGATGGTACGATTTTCTTCGTAGGGAGCACAGCAGAGCGGGGCCCTTAGACATAGCAGATGTTACAGATTCCAGCTGGCAGTGGGGCATAGGTCGTCGTTTATTCAATACTCCATCCCGATTTCAGGAGAGCAAGATCAACGTGGTATTGAGTCAAGACTTGGATTGGAGAGAGGTGATGAGTTGGTACGCAAGTGGTGGGGCAGCTTATACAGTTAGAGGTATAGCACAACCGGAGCCAGGGAGCATTGATGTTTGTTGGCGGTCTTCACTTCACGAGGCATCAGCTATAGCCAGAGGCAGCACACAGTCCAAGCCGTGGGACTTGGGAGATGCTTGGCCATGGTGGCATTGGGGTTTGGGAGGATTGTTTGTTGACCGGTACAGTGAGAGATCAGTTTGGGATCCCAGCATTGAGGGGTCTATTCCGAGTGGCTTGACACAGGGGCATAACAGCACCCATGGGTTTGTATGGGATCCGGGCATTGGGTCTCAGTTGCATCGAGCCAACAGGGTGGCCCACATATTTGGATTGCTTAAGGGCAAGCAATCTTGGGGCGGAAGGTCTGTAATATTCCTTTTTTTGGCGTCACCTATGACAGGGCTAGGATGGACTTCCAGAGTTAGGAGGAGACCAGTCACAGGTACAGGTTGGTGTCATCAGCGGGCCCAAGGGCTTTTTGGAGGAGTTTTGAGGAGTCTCTATGCAGTCGGGTGGCATTCGCTTGATATATTCCATCATTCGAGTAGTTTGGCTTTCGTTCCAGTGCATTCTGACAACTTTCGGAAATTTGAGTTATTTGTGGGCTTAACTCCGCTGATTACGCTCAAGGTGGCATTCCGGGAGGAATACATGATGGAACACCTTAGTGCATAGCTCATTGGAACCGGGATGAGGATACCTACATGATGGGACGGTTGGACACGAGTTTCAGTGATCGGAGGAGGCGTGGTAGCCGATTTACCCTTTTCTGCATTAAAAAGGAATATTTTAATAAGAGGGAAAAGTGCTCCATGAATAAAATAATATTAAAATAAGGCTCTAGAAGGCTCCAAGAGATCTATAAAAGAAAGGGAGGAGGTCATTGATAGATATCTTTGGATCATATCATTTTCTTGTGTGAGAGTTTTGAGACGTGGCTTTCTACTTCAGCGGTAGCCCCGGGACGGAAACCCTCGGGTGATTTATGAGTGTTGGACGAAAACCCAACTCTCTTGAGAAGACTTCATTCAGAAATTTCGCAAAGCTTCAGGGATTGGTGTGAGGATCATTCAGATCTTCAACTTCTGCTTCATTATCTTCAGTGGGTTCAGTGACAGCTGTTGCCGAAGGGAGAGTGCAGCAGTTCAATTTTGAGGCCAGCGCAGTGCAGCAGCTCATCTTGGTGGCCAGTTCTCCATCTCAGGTCTTCCTTTGGGTCAAATGTATTTGTAACCCCAGTTATTATCTATAATAAAATGTTGAGATTCTTCCTATTTGATGTGTTGATAGATTGCAGTGCTTATGTGTTTTATTTTACATGGCAATCTTATGTTTATTAACTCAGAAATTTTATGGTAATAAGTTGGGTTAGTGTGATTTCTACAAATTTAGTAAAATATCCCATTTGGGGATATTACAATGGTAAAATCCAGGTAGATCAACCTAAAGGGATCTACTCGCCGGCCAAACAAGCAAGGCCTAACCCCAAGGGCGTCAAGGAGATTTGACCCAGTGACCTCCCCAATAGGCAAGGTACTTAGCTGATCCGGATTTATGCAGGAACGCAACAGAATAAACACAACCATAAATACAGAGATGCAGCGGAAATAACACTTCATTTCATTAATATCAAAGAACTGAAATTTGCTTACAGACAATGGAAATAAAACTAGCTAGGGCGTTGGTAGCTATCTTTGAGAAGAGATGTGGTGGCTACAGGCCTCTGAACTCAGTTACAATGAGGCTCGAGGGCCTATTTATTATTTATAAACAATGGAGAACCCTCAACATCTAAAAACCTAACCCTAGGAGATGAAGCGCCAAAACTATGGGCCCCGTTTGGGTAAATTGGTGTTTCAACTTCCCAGGGACGTAACTTTGGCATACTATCTCCGTTTGACGCACATGATACACCATTAGAAAGCTCTATTCGAGGACTACAGCTGTAGGGACGAATTTGATGATCAAATTAGCTTGTGATTTGATACCCAAAAAACGTCGTTTAGGGCCTCAAAACGGCTCCGGAAGTTCAGGACCCGAAAAACTGCTAAAAATAGTAAGTTATGCCGAAACTGAAAAACTGAAAGAGACAATGGTGGGGGCCCAAGTGGAATAGGTGGGTGGCCACCAATATCCACCTGGATCATTCCTCCCCCTTTAGGAAGCAATGGTCCCCATTGCGTTAAGTTCCTCCATGAGATGAGGAAATTTCTGCTGAACTTGGTCCCTGGTGAACCACTTTCCTTGGTGCAGGAGTTGGCCAGCTTTGACAACCCGATATAGTTGGATCTTCTGTTGGCGAGTGTTCTTGATTTGTATGTCCATGATACAATCTGTGGTGGCCTGTTCCATGCAGTCTGGGTTTAACTCTGTTGGTGTGAGTTGTTCTGCAATGTCCGAGGTGTCCAGTAGAGGTGGAAAGTAAGGACGAAGGCGATCCACATTGAAGACTGGGTGCAGACCAAGGAATGGTGGAATACTAAGCTCGAAGGCATTGTTACCTACGGCCTTGGTGATGGTGTACGGCCCGTATCGTAGCGGGCGAAGCTTGCGGTGAGGTCCAGTGAGGCGCTCCTTCTGCAAATGTAGCCATACTTTGTCGCCCACCTGGAAGTGGTGTGGCACCCGGTGTTGATCATGGCGCTGCTTGTACTTCGCATTGGCTCTGTCCAATATATCATGAACTTGTTGGCGGATGTGTTGAATGCGCTCGATGAAGCTACTTGCTTTGTCAACTTCAGACTGGACATGAGCTGAATCGGCCTGAGCAGCTGCAAATGGCATGGCTACGTCAATGGGACATAGTGGTTGGAATCCCAAGCCCACCTGAAAGGGGGCTATGGCCAATTAATGATTTGTGGAGAGCTAGGTTATAAGCTGTGTTGTACATAGGGAGGCACTCTCAGTCCCATGTGCGTGGATGCTTTGAGTTGTACATGCGCGAGAATGTGTACAATCGTGCAATTGACGACCTCTGTCGGCCAAATACGTTTGGGGATGGAAAGTTGTGGACTTGGTGAGCTTTGTGTCCAACATTGACCGGCTGGACCAAAATGTCTTTGAACTTTGCTATCTCGATCGATATGATAGGCGTGGGATCTAAAAGTGCACCCACACTCGTTCAAAGAAGAGTTTAGCGGTGGCCCTGGCTGTGATATTCTTCTTACGGGCCGCCATGATGGCCATGCTTGAGAATCACATCCCAGCGACCCACCAGCTCTGATCATTTCCATTCTTAGTAGAAGGCGGAGCCAGGCATGTAATCCATGGAGATGGATTCCCACGGTCGACTAGGGGTAGGTAGTGGTGTATCTGGGCCTTGCTTCTTGATGGTCGGTTTGGCAATAGCACAAGAAGTGCAGGATCTGATGTACTTCCCAACATCTTGTCAAAGGTTAGGCCAATAGAAATACTTATGCAATACTGCCACTATTTTCTCGACCCTAAAATTCCCAGCGACCCGAATATAGTGCACTTCCAAAATCATCTTGGAATTCTCACTTGAAGGAACACAAAGGTGTCCCAATGACATAGCCGTGCATCCTGGAGGTGAAAATTTGGAACTTTAGTGCCCCAGGTAAACAACAAGTGGCGGTCGGGTCACTCTCATGAAGCGGCCAATCGAGAAGTCTCGTGCCTGAGAGAGTTGAGCACGGTGGTGAGCGCCACGATCGGTGGTCGGCGGAGGCAGTCTGCAACATTATTGGTGCTACCCTTCTTGTACTTGATGTTCAAATGGCGTGAATGCTATTGGACCCACTTAGGTGAGTCGTTACGCAGCTTCCCTTGTGTGCAGCTGTAGACTACGGGGGCAGGTGGTGCAAATGTGGATGATTGTTTCCTTCCCCAAAATGTAATGCTTCCATTGTCGACAGGCTTTTGCAATGAATACATTTCTTTGTCATGGGTGGGATACTTACTTGACTTGTCTCGACGTGTCTCAGCGTATGATATGCCAGCAGATGTCTCTTTGTTGAGTAAGAAGCGCCCCAATAGCATAGTCGTTAGAGGCATGTCTCGATCTCAAATGTGCTAGCTTTGCCAAGTCTCTTCTAAGGTGAACGGGCGAACGGAGGGCGATTTTTCAATTCTGTGAACGCCTTCTGTTGAGGTTTTGACCAAAAGAATTTTTCTCTCGCTCCTCCCTTGGTGACTTGACTCAAGGGCCAAGTGATATGAGAGAATCCCAACACGAACCTCTGGTAGAAATTAGCAAGACCCAGAAAGCTGCGAAGCTCTGTTATAGTAGTCGGGGCTGGCCAATCCCGAATGACTTGGATCTTGGCTGGATCCACATGCATCCCCCTTTCATCAATAATGTATCCCAGATATTGAACCTGGGTCATGCCAAACGTGCACTTCTCCAAATTGGCACACAACTTGTGTTGCCGCAGTGTTTGGAGGACTTGTCGGATGTGATGAAGGTGCTCTTCCCAAGTCTTGTTGAAGATCAGAATGTCATCCAAGTACACCACTGCGAATGAGTTGGTGAATGGCCGCAAGATGTCGTCCATCATCCTCATGAAGGTTGCGGGAGCATTCGTCAACCCGAAAGGCATGACCAGCCATTCAAAAAGGCCTTCCTTAGCTTTGAAAGCAGTCTTCCACACATCAGAGGGTTCAATTGGTACCTGGTGATACCCAGACTTCAGGTCGATCTTACTGAAATATTTTGCACCTTGGAGTTGGTCCAGAAGGTCATCAATCCGTGGGATTGGGTACCTATTCCGGACAGTGATCTTGTTCAGCGCCCGATAGTCAATACTGAGTCTCCACGTCCCATCCTTCTTCTGTACCAACACGATCGGGCTCCCACAGGGCGATGAACTTGGTCTGATGTGACCTTTCTGCAACAGCTCCTGAATCTGCCTCTTGATTTCATCATTTTCCAGAACAGAGCGTCGATAGATCGGTCCATTTGGTAGTGGCGCACCTGGGGTCAGATCAATCGGGTGCTTGACCTGGCAGTGCAGAGGAACCCCTGTGGGTGAGGTGAAGATGTCCCCGTACTCCTCCACGACCTTATCCATTTGTTGTTGTCGTGCAGAGGGGCCCTGTCTGGAGGTCGTGGCCACGGTCTTCTTCTTGCCCTGGGGGCGGATCATCAGGAAAACGAATTTCCTGGTTTGGGAAATGAGCTTACTACATTGTTTTGCAGTAACCAAAGAGATAGTCGTAGGAGGTGGTACCTGTGGTATCCTGTACAACTTATTTCCCAAAGTAATAATAACAGCACGAGGTCGAGACTCATACACAGCATGACGCTTCCACAAGTATGGTTGTCCTAATAATACATCAGAAACATCAATAGGAGCAACGTCACATAATACCTCATCCGTGAAGGGCTTGATGCTATAGGGAAGCCGACACTGCCGGCTGACGCGGAGATCTCGTCCTTGGTGAAGCCACCCGATGGTGTATGGATGTGGGTGAGCTGTGGTCGGCAAGCCCAACCGCTTCACGACGTCTGAAATGAGGTTCTTTTGTCTCCCATTGTCGACAATGAACTATACCGGGGAGCCCTTTACCCACATCTGGGAGTGGAAGAAACGGTTCTCCTCCTCACGGATCTTACAGTTCTCATAGCTAGCAATATCATGATGGCGTTAGACTCGCATGCTAATGTTTCCCTTTTCATTCACCTTCAGTGATTGAATTTCGGAGCATGCATCTGACTCAGAAGCCCTCATCTCGGCCACTAGTGACTGCTTGGCCCGACACTCACTTGTGTTGTGAGTGGAGCTCTTATGGAACTCACACCACTTTCCGTGTCCTTCTTTGGCTTTGCGGTGCTGTTCTTTTCTTGTGGCTTCGATGAGTTGTCTTTAGCCGCCATGCCTTGGCTCGGTCCTTTATTCTGCGGTTTGGAAGCACCTTTCCCTTGCTTTTGATTCACAGATCCAAAGTCTCGCTTCTTCTGCTTGAATTTCTGCTCAATCTTGGCAGCATACCGGTATGCCGTACCAAGCGAGGAGATGTCAAGGAACTCCATTTCCTCCTGAATGTATCTATGCAGACAACTACGATACTTTAGCACCAGATGTTTCTCTAAATCTTTGATACCCAACTTTGTGCGCAGGGTATGGAACAGATTCGTCAGCTCATGCACATCTTGATCCCTTTGTTGTCGTAGCGTGGTCCATTGTATGTACTTGTCCTCATAGCTCCCCACGGGATAGTACTGTTCCTTGACGGCGTCTCGGAAAGAATTCCAAGTTGGTACAGCCGAGAACAGAGAGGGTTCTGTCTGGTCCTTGTTCTCACAGTAGGTTTCCCACCAGTCCTTAACATGGGGGGGTAGCTTTGAGGAGTGCAAAAATAATCTTCTCCCGGTCTGAAAAGTCATGAACAGAGAAATATCCTTCTAATAGATTCAACCATCTATCTACGGCATCTGCGTCTATTTGACCCTCAAATATGGGGATGTCAAAATTTACTTGTACCTTAAAGGGAGTCGCAACTCCAGAGTGGCTACTGGATGCAGATGCGCCGCCGGTGGGCAGCCGTTGAAGGATCTGAGCAAAGCTATCCATCATCGCGTTCCTTTGTTTTTCGAGGGCCTCCTAGAGCAATATTTTGATAGGATCTCCTGCTCCCTCATCTTTCTTTTCGTCCCCCATGGGCGTCCATCGAGGTTTACGAGGCTGATCTTGCAAAGGTTCCACCAGATCAAGCCCTAGCTCCTTATACCCAGACCTCGTTGGGGACATGCAAAGAAGGATCGAGAAAAAGCAGACCGCTCTGATACCACTGATCCGGATTTATGCAGGAACGCAACAGAATAAACACATAACCATAAATACAGAGATGCAGCAGAAATAACACTTCATTTCATTAATATCAAGAACTGAAATTTGCTTACAGACAGAATGGAAATAAAACTAGCTAGGGCACTGGTAGCTAGGGCACTGGTAGCTATCTCTGAGAAGAGATGTGGCGGCTACAGGCCTCTGAACTGAGTTACAATGAGGCTCGAGGGCCTATTTATTATTGAGAAACAATGGAGAACCTCAACATCCCAAAAACCTAACCCTAGGAGATGAAGCGCCAAAACTATGGGCCCCGTTTGGGTAAATTGGTGTTTCAACTTCCCAGGGACGTAACTTTGGCATACTATCTCCGTTTGACGCACATGATACATCATTAGAAAGCTCTATCCGAGGACTACAACTTTTGTGACGATTTTGATCAAATTTAATACCCAAAAAACGTCGTTTAGGGCCTCAAAACGGCTCCGGAAGTTCAGGACCCGAAAAACTGCTAAAAATAGTAAGTTATGCCAAAACTGAAAAATTGAAAGAGACAATGGTGGGGGCCCAAGTGGAATAGGCAGGTGGCCACCAATATCCACCTGGATCATTAGCAACAGGAACTCAACCAATTGAGCTATCCCTTGGGGCTTATGTTCTTTCTTCAGATACTGTCAATGTGATAATGATTTATGTAATTGCTAATGGAGATGAAATGGATTGATAAATGGGCTAATATGGAACTGTGAAGTAATTGTCCTAAGCAAAGAACATGTTAACCTAAAATTAACTGATAGGAAAGGATTTCTCCCACAGAGTGTAAATAAACGTTGTCCATTGTGGACTCTTTGGACACTCCATTCAAAGTTTTCCAAAAAAACATCTGAGCAAATTTACATTTGTTGCTGTCCATTTTCTGCATGCTTTAGAACTATTACAACTTACAGCCCATCCATCCAGAAACTCCAGCTTGTTTTATTATCCTAATTCCGTCTATCTTGTAGAGGGAAAGACTTCTGCTTTGCTGGGGATGCAGGATCACAATAACAGAAAGAAAAGGTTTGATAAACCTTTCTTCCCATTCTATAACATAGACTGCATCTACAACTGAAAACAAGTAAAGGACCTTTGGGGCAAACCTTTGGAAACAAATGCACAAATTTATATCCCAATCTTCTTCAGCATTACACTTCTGCTTTGCCAATATCAGAACTTCTCATGAGCAATTGCATTTAGACCACTTGACACTTCAGCAAGAACGACAATAAAAGGATGTCCCAAAGTCTATTGTTCAATCTTATGTATCCTCTGGAGTGTGGGAATAGTTCCAAATTTCTTACATCAGAGACAATGAACTTATTGCAGGAAACGGAAGGATGAAAAAGACTACTGCCATTCTCAGGACTTTCCTGATAATGACACAATTGGAAACAACACACTCAACTCGGAACTTTAATGCTTTAGCCTTTTTTTTAGTTGTTAGCATGACATCTATAGTTTGAAATTTGAACAATGAAGGACTAATATAAGATATACCGTGGCAAGAAAGTAGCATTAGATGATCAAGGATGCAAAGTTTTCATGGCCAAGCAACAAATAACCATGCAGCTTGATCAAACATAATCCAAGTTACTAATGAGAGATAGTATAGAATCTAGATACAGCGAAATTAATTTCTATTTGCTTGGATGAAGACCCAGGCAGAACTGCATGATGACAAATTTCAGTACACCGATGATCAGAACTAATTCCCTGATTGCCCGTATAATAAATTAGCCACTCCGCGCTGTTTTGTTCAGCTTGGATGTGACCGTTACCAGTATCCACTTCTTATTTGAGGGAGTGTCCAACACTGGAGGATGCATAACTTGCTCCCTACTTATAATACAACCGTGACTGTGACTATCTACCAACAAAGGCAGTTGGATTCACATCATCTCCACTCTCCATTCAGTTGTGCAAGCAGTGATTAGGGTGCAGAGTATGCTCCCAGCGTATACAAAATGTTGTAGGCAATGCATGAACATTGAATAGGGACAGCATGACATGCCCTTTCTGAAGCACATTCATCCTCTCATCCCAAAATTAATGATGTAAGTGGGGTAGTTGGGTCAGTGACGATCGCGATGGCAATACCTTTCCAGCCAATTTGAGGTTTGAAGATTGGAATTTGACAGCTGTTGAAGTTTTATTAGAAGTCCTGTGGGTGTGTGATGCTATATATGTGAAACAGAAGTAGAAACACATTTACCATGGTTTCGAGGGTGTACCATGGGTTTTGGAAAATGAGATCGGTCACTCACTATATTTCAAAAGACAGAAGACCGTGGCTGGCTCGAATTTACAGGATTTAGAATGAATGAATGATATTTTTAACGTCCACGAGACTAAAAATAGTCTATGGGACCACCAGCGTCCTTGTTTTTTGCCTTTTGTAATTCAATCATTTTCTTACTCAAATTGATGATGAGCTGACCCTTCCATCACTGAAAAGACAATGCCACGGAATTGATGCTAACATACTGCGGTAACCGTCCCTGATGTCTCTGAAAGCATCACATTCCAAAATGAAATGTTTTTTGATTCCACTGCCCCAAAAGTGCAAAAAGTACATACCCTTTCTTCCCAAGCTTCTTTAGGTCTCTTCCACCGTCCTGTTTCACACCGAAGTTGATGTGAGTTAGTTCTTAATTGAGCAATAAGAACCTTTGCTCTCCACAGAATGCTAGCTCCAATGTATTCTTTTTGTTGGAGATCACAAGTGGGGTTGAATTCCTAAACATAATACTTCTTCTTTATACCCAACTCTTTTCCCCATATACCCTTACGGAACTTCTCCAGCACAAAATTCGTTAACTCCTTGCTATTTGTGGGACATGCATTCAGGTAAATATTCCATTTTTGCATCCATTTGTTGTTCTGTCTCATCCATGAGATCTTTCTTTCACTCATACCTTCATTGAAGATAACTTTCGACCATCTACCTCCTCCCATTTGCTCAATTCTTTTTAGATACCTTATAAGACGCACCATGGCAATTGCTTCGATGGGAGCTGCCCCTGTTTCACTCAACATTATCTCATAGGGAACCGAACTTTTTATTTTAAACTTGCTCATGATCAAGCGTTTTTTAATTTTTTCAATTTGTTTCCATTTTGAAACAGGGATGCTGCTAGCCCACAATTCACACCCATATAATATCACTAGACAAACTAGGACTCCAAAAAGTACTTTGATCGTGTTCCAATCCCATAACTCTGACTCTCTACATCTATTTTGAAGTGCATATAATGCTTTCCACCCTTCTGAAATTCTTTTCTTTCTGCAATCCTCTTAATTAAGCTTGTTGTTGAAATCGATCCCGAGGTACTTGTATTCATTTACTTCTTCAAGAATGTTGCCATCAAAGAAGAACGTATGATGTCTTTGCTTCCTTTTATTAGAGAAAATCATTATTTTGGTCTTACTGGTATTGACTTGCATCCCCACCGCTTTACAAAAATGCTCAAGGGCATATAGGTGCATCTGCAATCCATGGGCCGATTTAGCAACCAGCACAAGATCATCGTCATTTATCACAAACTACCCCAATCGAACACCATCTCCACCTTGCAAATTTAGCCACTCTTCCAGTTTGTCAATATATAAACCAAAAAGGGTAGGGGATAAAGGGCAACCTTTCTTGACTGCGATGTCACTTCTAAAACTTTCTAAAATGCCTGCTGAAATTCTAATTTTGACTTTCACCTCTTCATAAAGCCTATGGACAGCAGCTCTATATTGTAAAGGAATTTCAAGTTCTTCCATTCTACACCACAACTTATCTCTAGGGACCGTGTCAAATGCCTTTTTGAAGTCAACAAAGCAGCAAAATACTTCTTCTTTGCTCCCCCAAACCTTTTCAACAATGTGTCTCAGTGTGATCCTGTGATCTACTATAGAATGTTTCGGCCTAAAACCTGCTTGCCCTTTTGCCCTCTTTTCTTTTACTTCTGCTCACTTACTGATTCTATTTTCTACCATGCCACTGAAAAGATTTGCAAACAAAGGATTGATCATAATGGTTCTATAGTTGGAAGGATTATTAATGTCTCCACTTTTAAAAAGGGGAATTGCTAGACTAGTTGTCCAATCCCTTGGGAATCCTTGTTGAATAACGTTGTTGAATATTTCCATGATGTGGGCTGCCAAAATGTCCATTCCCCACTTTAGATATTATGCTTGAAGTTCAACCAAGTCCTTTGCCTTCCCTGCTTTCAACTTTTTAATTCCTGCCTCCAACTCCTGTACTGTGAAAAGCTTTGTAGATGTGTTGATCATGGGAGGAGGCTCAACCTCTAATTCTTTTTCATAGATTTTCCTTGCATAGTCAAACCACTGATTGGATGTAATATTATTTTCAAATTGCTTCTTCCTTGGTTGAAGTGCCTGCCAAAAAAGTTTTGGGGTATTCTTGCCTAGATATATCAGCTCTTCCCGCCTTGTTTGCATGAACTCATATTTTTTCTTTTTTTAAATCTGGTTATATAACTTTACATTCATCTTCCCCTCTCCCTTTTTCAAGGTTCATCTTGCCATTTTGCATTCCTCATTGAACCATGCATTCACAAGAAAACAATTTGATTCTGATCTCCTGTTTTTTGCTCTTTGCACTTCTCAAATGCACCTTGGATTATATTTGTTAACTCATGGTTGTTGAGGCTTTGGGGACCAATTTTCTCCTTTTGAATTGACCTTCTCAACATTGTTTTGAAGATAGTGCAATTTTCTTGTGTTAGAAGAATTTTGCCCCTTGATGCCGATTGTTGAGAACATTGGGTTTTCCTCCTATTCTGTCTTTCTTCTAACCAAGATAACTTTATATAAATTGGGTTATGATCCGATTTTAAGTCCCAAATATGCTCTCCAATCTTAACTTCATCTATTCTTTCTTGTAGACTTTGTGAACCAATAACATAGTCAACTACACTTGCCCCATTGTATGTGTTGCAAGTGAAGTTCCCAGACTTTTTCCATCTCTCTAGGCCATTGCAAATAATTAAGTTGAAAGCACCACACAACGTAAGCAACTCCTCTCCAAAATGATTACTAACTTTGTCATCTTCTGAACATCTTACCCATCGAGAATTCTCCTCTTCAATGAGCCAGATAGGATTGTGATCCTCTTTGCAACAAAGAATACTAGCTTGTTGATTTGTTGTTCTAGCATTGAAATCTCCCACTAAAAGAACTTCTCCCTGTTGAGAATACGGATCTTTGCTGTTCAATCCCTCATTTTTGTAATTTTTTGATACTTGAGGTGCAAAATAAAATGCTGCAATTCTTATGTCGTTCTCATTCTCTGTTATGTTGAACCATAAGTATTGTTTATTTGTGTCTTCTTTCACTAACTGAATGTGACGACCTTCTTTTTATTTCACTAAAACTAGTATTCCTCCGTACCTTTTGTCATTTTCTGCTGCCTCGTTCCAAACTGTTAACTTCAAATAACCATCAAACATAGGAGTTTTGCAACCATCATGCTCATGAGTTTCTGTGAGACAACTTATGTCTCTACCTTCTGCAATAGGCCCTATCCCAGGTCCCCTCCTCCAAGAGTAACCTCTACAGTTCCAACAAACTAGACTTAGGTAGACCTGGGTAGGATTTGGTTGCTACGCTGTTTGACACACAAGACTCGAATTTGAGTCTTCACCCCTTTTCATCCATGTTGATCTTGTTGTTTTCCTCCCTATTATAGAATTACCTGTTTTTTCTTCATTGTCCACTTGCTGCCCTGTTTTTCCATGAGGCCCGAACACTACAACCACTGCTTTACCATTGTACAACCATGCTCTTTTCCCTTCATTTTTTGCTGCTCTAACTTTCTCCACTTCTTCTCTTCTCTCTTCTTGTTGCTTGCTAGTTAAATCTTCATCTAGGAAGAAGTGTGCGCCTTTCAAGAGTTTCTTTTTGCTTAAGAGATGATGTTTCTCTTGCACACTTGCCATGAGGACTTTTATAGGTCGAGGTCTTTCCTCACATATCTTTCCCACCCTCCTTGCTTAACAAATTTTCTCTTGATAAAAAATAAGTTAATTCAAATCATTCAACACTAAAGATGGCATGTTAAGGAAGGAAGATTTTTCGAGTGGATCTAATGGTTAAAAGCATGTGTTTCCTCCTTCCTCTTAAGAGGTTATAGGTTCAAATCCAAAGAGAGAAGAAAATTTCTTGAGTGGACCTAATGGTTAAGAGCATGTGTTTCCTCCTAAGGTTCAAATCCAAAAAGGGAAAAGGGTAGACTCTAGAGTATAGATTCATGTGTAGACTTTAGCAGTCAAATAGCTGTGTGATGAGACTCTAGAGTATATGTACCTGCGTAGACTTTAGCAATCAAATAGCTGTGTGATGAGATGAATTCCTTGTCCCATCAACAAAATGCTCTCATACACCAACATACATCTCTGGCTCTGGCTTGACTGTGACTTTAAAATTAGATAATATATATAATATCATACACCAACACACCTCTCTGACTTAACTGTGACCTTAAAATTAGATAATATATATAATAATAAAGTTACTGCTAGCTCTGTTCATGCTATTCCACTCTATTATTCACTCCAGCAAAAGCAATGATTGGTTGCCAATTGAGATTGATTGATTGCCAATTGAAATTTGGAATTGCCACAATATGATTGATTGCCAATTTGGGTATGGACGCATGAACTAGTCTTTAATTATTGAGCTTTCGCAACAATTTATATCCAACAAATGGTTAACAAATTTAAGTATATTTCGTGGAAATCAAAAGCCAGAGGGAGCTGCTATAAAGGTAGTCAGAAGCAAAAGCCAATACATACATCTCCGTCCAAGCATATTCTTTTGGCGAGCGTATTATAGAACATGAGTTCAAAACTTCTCGTGTCATTCAATATTATTAAAAGTTAATTGGGGATGAGCATCCACATAAACCATGAAAAGCTTTTTGATATTACAGTAAAAACATTCAAACCTACCTACCCGCAACTTCAGATCAAAAGATTAAAGATCAAAGCCCTGACATGAATTCTTTACCTTCTAACCTACAAATAACAAGCAGCTCAGCGTCATACAAATAACCTAAGAATACATGCGCATGCAGTAGCAGAAGTAGGACTGGGAGAGCACTGAACCTTCGAGTGAAAATGACAGTGCCATCCCCATCCACGAGATAGATTGACGTCACTAGATCCAACTCCGAATCCAAATCCAAGAGCAAGTGTACTCCCCTGCATTCTTCCTTCCTTCCGTCACAGTACCAGCGGGTCGCCCCAAAGACCCTGAATTCCTTAATTAGTTTATAGCTTGCATCGTGTCAACACAAAAGATCATCAATAAAGATTAATCTCAGTGATGTGATGCACGCTCCACGTTGATTCCCATTATTGGTCTTTTCCACGCACTCCCGCTCCATCACGCTATTGTCAAAGAGCACCCTCGTGTACGATGGATATCAATTCATTTCTGATTGGTATCGTTGTTTTCGTTAATGGAGAAGGCATGGAATGCAATGCATACATATACATTAAGATCCCGCTTCCTACTATTGTTAACCGACTCGGAGTTAGTTTTAATGCTGGATGAAGAAGAAAAAAATTCATTATTTCATGTTATCATTATGATAATGTTGATGATGGAGTTGGAGTTGGAGTGAAGAACTACTTACTACCGTATGTTAACATGTTAATGGTAAGAAATTTAATCAAATTTAATAAGAAGTTTAATTAAATTTAGAGGCCTTGTAGAATTAAGGACAATTCTCATCAATTTCGTAATTCTGTTGTGAAATAGGGTGTTGGAAAAGGTCAAAAGAAATGTGGGAAGAAAGAGTATGTATTTTTCGTTTTTTTGGAAAAGTGGAAACAAAAAAACATGGAAAATTATGCAAGTGTTCTGACAGCTAGTTCCTACCATAATATATTCAGCGAAGAGTTTGTCGAGAAACTGGAAGCATTTATTGTAAAACTCCACATGAAAAAGGTCTAATACAAGAACCATTAAAAAACAATCTAGGAAGTTAAAAATACTTCTTTCTTTCTTTCTTTCACTACAAAATTTAAACTTGTAATAGAAACCAATACCATACTAACCAATTAATATATTCATATAAACATTTTACATTGTTTTAACTATAATGAATAAAAACTTTAAATAAGTTTAAACTACTTATTTTTTATTTGTTAGTTTTAATATATATAAAAAAAATATATCAACACAATTTAAATAATTTTTATTCATTAGATTTTACATATTTATATATTAAGATAATTTAAATATTATAATTTTTATTTTTATTATAAATTATATATATCTAAGCTGTTGCACTTTCAAATATGTATTTTGGGTTTATATAATTTGATATATATTAAGTATGTAAATGGAAAGATTTAAAAATGTAAATGAGATGTATGTATGTTGAATATTAAAATGATTTAAATATTATAATTTGTATTTCTAATTATAAATTAGGGCATGAAAAAAATTTAAAATGTAAATAAATCCAAGAATTGCTCAGTTGATTAATGTTGTTATTGGAAACTATTAATATGAAAGAGAGATAAATGTTATTGCATAGAAAAAATTTTGATTATCATGTGCATTGTTAAATTATGGTATTATTATTATTATTTAGCGCATTATTCATACAGTAATAATTGGTATGTCTTTGTGTTTTGAATGATTTAATTTATGTTTTTTATATTCTTATTGCAGTGAGTAGCACACTTTGGTATGAATAATAATGATTGATTTAATTATTTTTTAAAATTACAAAATAATTTTTATTTTAAATTTAAGTGGTATAAAAGTGTGTTTATTTAAACACAAACTTTAAGCATATTATGAATGAGATTGTCAAAGTTGAAAAGACAACACATATACACTCCAATTGATTATGAGTAACTTTTGTGCAATTGAGTGCCCCCTTAAAAGTAACCCATTCATTTTGTCTTGTCTTTTCTTTTGTTTTTTTTTATTTTCTATGGAAAAGCATTTTTGCTTTTCTCTCTGCTTTTTGCTTTTCTCTATTTTTATTTAATAAAGAGCGCTCCACTCCCTTCATTTCTTTTGTCTTTTTTGATTTTCTCTATTTTTATTTAATAGAAATTGTTTCTATTTTTTATTTAATGGAAAAGCATGCAATTACTCTCTTTTTTATTTAATGCAAAGCACTCCACTCCCCTCAATGTTCATTGCCTTAAATTTTTTTGTAATCCTTGTGTTGGCTAGACCATGTATGTCATTGTTTTTTTTTTTTTCACAGAAACGGTTATGGGATGTATTAACTGTTTGGTCTAAATACCAAATTTCGAGTTACAATGAGAGGGAGAAAATCCCAGAAAGCATCAATAATCAGAAATGTTGTAAGACTTATGGGCAGCTTCCAGCTCTTTTTGAGTTCAGTTATATGACCGATTTCTGTGATTTTCCCAAGCTTAAAAGTGCAGACAAATTGATTCAATAACAAGCAGTAAAACATTTCAGCTGGCTGGTTATGGAATTGGGTCCCATGTTTCTTCCCCGTCACGAATTATTGACCCAGCAGAGAGGAGGGCTGCCTTATTTGCTTCAAGGTCTGCATCTTTGTTGTTGTCTCTTAACACGTGGTAGTACCTCAGATTTTGGAACGATTTCCCCAAGCTTCTGATTCTAGATATCAACCTTGCCAATCTTAGATCCCGAGGGGAAGAATTCGTCACCATAATTTTAATTATCACTTGGGAGTCTCCAAAAATATTAACCTCCTTGATTCCTAGAGACAAGAGCAATTTTAAACCTTGAAAGAGGGCCAAAGCCTCTGCTTGAATGCTGGTGATGATCCCCAGACCCCAAGCAAAGTTGTGTATCAGCGTACCTTCAGCATTTTTGACAATTCCTCCTGCCCCAGCCCTTCCCGGATTTCCCTTTGATGCGCCATAAAAGAAGAGGGAGTGCACCTGTTGATTGAGGATCCACTCTTGGAATTCTTCATTGTTCTTCCCCCTTATTTGCCAATTTTCAGGAGGGGAAATATGTCTAGGAGCTTGATGGAATTGCAGATTTAGGGAGGCACCCCAAATTAAATCTAATTGATTTAGATTTGTAGCATCTTTTAGGCCTTCCAAGCTCTCTTTTAACTGGGATTTTATCTTGGCCGCTACCACCTTGACATCATGTTGAATGTCTCTAAAAATTCTGCTGTTTCGCTCTAGCCATATCTACCAGCAGCAGATTTTAGGGAGGGAAGACCAAGCCGAATTAATCACCTTGTTTTTGGGAGGAGGGCCAGGGTAACTTTTCTGCCAATTTGCAAATAGATCCGATATAGAGGTGGGGAGAACAAAATTTGGATTCCAATAATCCATCAGCTCGCTCTAGACCTGCACAGCGAAGTTACAGTTCAACACAAGATGCGTGGCACATTCCACATTCTCTTTGCATAAAGAACACCTGGACGGGCCATTAAAACCACGCTTCTGCAGTTTGTCATCAGTAAGAATTTTCTTGTGGCATAAAAGCCAACAAAACATGTCGATTTTGGGTAGAGAGTGGAGGCGCCAGATCGCAGTCCAAGGAGCAGGATCCGGAGGGACGTGAGGTCTCATAGCGAGCTTTGCATAGCCTTGAGCAACAGAATATCCTGCAGACAGTGATCCCCAACCACGCAGATCTCTCCTGCGCGCATGCATGGGAGCAATACCATTTAATTTGGAGCGAAGGCAGTTACAATCTTGTAGCAGCTCCGGAGGCACATTAGAGAAATTCCAAACTGCTCAATGCGACTCAGCCCAAACGGAAATATCCCACAGAGTGGATTTCCCAGCAGCGGTCATCCAGCAGCGTAGCGCATTCAAAGAGGAGCAGTTACCAATCGGATCACGGTCTAGGATACGATCTGCCCAGATGTTTATACTCTTACCATTTCCAGGGATCCAATAGGCGTTGGTGCTGATCAGAGGGGCAGCTTTGGAGCAGAGCCTTGCAAAATGGGAAGCGCCTTGAGGGAGAGGACCATCCAGACATCTGAGTCTCTTGCCTTTAAAATATTTCTTCCAGAGAGCTAATTGGGCCCAGCCCGGCTTGGGCGCAATAATTCTCCAAAGCAGCTTAGCTCCCATGGCAGTGTTCTGAAGAGAAAGATTCTTGAAGTTTAGCCCCCCCTCCCTTAGGGGTTTAGAGACAATCTCCCAGTTAACCAAAGGGATTTTCCTCTCATTATTTTTTCCCCCCTTCCAAAAAAAGTTTCGAATGTGCTGGTCCATTTTCTGAATAATGCCAATAGGGGCCAGGAGAACAGAGAACAGAAATAGGGGAAGACTGCAGAGCACAGATTTAATGAGGACTGATTTGCCTGCAATATTGAGCCAGTTGGGACCCGAAGTCTGGAGTTTGGTTTTGAATTTTTCAACTTGAGGAAGCCAATCCTTGCTGAAGGGCCTCTTGAGGAAGATAGGGAGCCCAAGATATTTGAAAGATGTCCAAGTTGAAGAGGCTGCGAAACCAAAACCTCTTGCAATGGAGCTGAGCAAGATGGCCGGAGTATTCCAACTGTAGATATGGCATTTCCCTTTATTGAGACTGCTTCCCGACACCAAACAGAATTCATCTAGAGCTTCTTTGAATCTGTTGGCCGAATGAGTTGAAGCGACCCCCAGCAGCAGAGTATCATCTGCAAAGAGGGTGTGGTTGATGCTTTTAACTCCTGTTGCAATGCAAAGCCCAGAGATCTCCTGCTCTTGCATTTTCTTGTTTAGGAAGAAACTGATGACGGAGGCTTGAATAACAAACAGCAGGGGAGAAAGAGGACAGCCCTGCCTGAGTCCCCTTGAGGCTTTGAAGAACTCAGCTGCTCTGCCATTTACAAGGGGAGCTATCCATGGTTCCGAAATGCAAGCCCGAATCCAATTTATAAATTTCTCACCAAAGCCAATTTTTTTTAGGACATTCAAGAGGAAACTATGCCTAACACGATCAAAGGCATTTGCTAGGTCTAGTTTGATAGCCATACCTCTTTCCTTGCGCTACTGACTTGAGAGAATTGCCTCTTGAACCAAGATGAAATTGTCCACGAGCTGTCTACCATGAATAAATCCCCCTTGGTTTTCTGGGATGATTTTGGGGAGAAGCAATTTCAGCCTATTAGCTATTACTTTGGTGATCAACTTGTAGCCAGTGTTACAGAGAGAGATGGGACGAAATCTGTTGAAGGAGCTAGCGCCATTTTCTTTGGGAATGAGTGCAAGGAACGCAGAATTAGTACCACCTCCAATTTTTTGACAGTCTTGGGATTTTTGAACCATTTTATAGAGATCTTTTTCCACAATGTGCCAACATGATTGAAAAAATCTGGCGGAGAATCCATCCGGACCTGGTGCTTTGTCTGGATCCATGGCAAAGAGAGCTTCTTGACCTCAGCCTTGGTGACTTTAGCTTCTAGGAGTTGATTCATCTCAGCAGATATTGATGGGGGGACCCAGTCCAGAAGTGCAGAATTTTGAACCAGATTCTCATCCTCACTGTACAAGTTTTGGAAGTGAATAAATGTTGCTCGCTTGATGCTGGCTAAGTATTTATGATTGGAGTTGTCATCCTTGATCTCGTAAATGGTATTGAAGCATTTTCTAACTTGTGTTTGCTTGTGAAAGAAAGAAGTATTTCTGTCCCCTGCTTTGAGCCATAGGCAGCGAGACTTAATTCTCCAAAACTCTTCTTCAGCCAGGCATGCTTTATGGAAGTGTTGTTGGAGTTGAACCTCCTTTTCAAGGAGATCACTGGTTACATGTGCATCTTCCGAAAGCAAGCGGTGCGCTTCAAGTTGACTTTGTAGATTTTTTCTTTCAGCTGCTGGGTTGGCAAGAGTTTTGGCCCAACCCTTTAGAGCAGCTTTCGTTCTTCTGAGCTTTTCTTCCCACACGTAGAAGGGTGATCCATTGACTGGATGGGACCAACTTTCCTTGACAATATGCATGAAATTGGGTTCCTTGACCCAGAGGGGACTAAATCTGAAGGGAATGGGGCCAAGATCAGGGTGAGCCCGGAGATCAAGCTTGATGGGATTGTGGTCAGATATGCTGCAAGGAAGGATTTGCATGCAAGCATCTAAACCAAGCAAGAGGAAGGAACTTTGAACAAAATATCTATCCAGCCTTGCTGCTATATGTCTAGGGCCTACTCTTTTATTTGACCAAGTGAACTTACCAGAAGAAGGCTTGATGTCCAGCAGATCCCAAGCTTATAGAAGATCCTCTGCCCATTCCCTCGCCGGATCTCGCACGATGCTGCCTCCTCTCTTTTCTAAGGAATGTAATGTGAGATTGAGGTCCCCTGCAATAATGATGTTAACCAGGTTGTCGAGATCTGCTTGGTCTCTTATAGAGTCCCAACAGGCCTTTTTTTCTCCAGCATTGACCGGTACATAGACATTGAAGAGACAAAAATATTCTTTGGTAACAAGGTGCTGCATTTTTAGAAGCAGCCAGTGGGTGTTTGAAACTTAGGATACTAACAAGATCTTGCTTTCGTTCCAAAAAGTGCCTAACCCTCCAGAGGCTCCTCGGGCAGAGACAGCTTTTACTTTACATTTACTCCAGATTCTTTTACTTGCTTGAAGGAGGTCTGAGTCCTCCATCTTGGTCTCCTGGATAAGGAGTATGTCCGGGGCTTCTATTCTTATTAAGTTTCTTATGGCCTCTTCCTTGATTTTTCTCCCCATACCCCTACAATTCCAAGAGACAATTTTCATTATTTACCTTTGTTCTGCTGGGCTCCCTTGGAGCCTTGGGGCTGGTTTCTCATCATCTTCGGCTTTTTAATAGCAGCTTCTCCAGCGTTGGTTGGCTGCCCTGTAGCTTATCCTTGAACGTTTCCTGCTCTCTTTTCTCCCGATCTGTTCTGCGACCTCTTGCAGATCTCCTTACAGAGGCTTGGGAGTCGCCTAATTCTCCTTCCTCCTCCGAGTCATCCGTTTCCTGGTCCTCTTCCTCGACTTCTACAGGGATTCCCTTCGAGCTTTCTGCAACACTTGCATCCTTGGGTGAGATAGGTGGGTTGCTTTTGTCCGGGGACATTGCCTTTTGAGCCTCGACCTCCTGGGAGACCTCCTGGTGCGAGCTTATAAGTTCAAACTTGTTTTCTGAAGCGGGTTTAGACGGGATCTGCTGAGCAGAGGTCTGATGAGGACCTTTGCTAGTGGGGCCTCCCGTTTTTTTAGCCCTGTGAAAGTTTTTGGGTCGCTTGACTTGATTCCAACCATCCTCTTTCCCTTGCTCGGCCTCCATATTGGACGGACAACCTCTGGCGAAGTGGCCATAGACATGGCATTTCCGACATTTGAAGGGTAGCTGCTCATAGTCCAATTTCTGCACATGCGACCAACTTCCAACCTTGATTTTGATGGCCTCTGGCAGCCCAACCTCCAGATCTACTTCAACGCAGATCCTGGCACAGTCATATTGGTCCTTGTTGTTTGCTTGATCAATGAATTTCCCAAGGGCATTTCCAATATGCATCAGAGAGTCCCAATTCCAGCAGTGAACTGGAAGATTTGGAAGTCTAACCCACACCGGGACAGCTTTGGGCACGTCCACAGCAGGATCAAAGTCCGGAGTCCACTTATTGAGATATAAACCCTGGGGGCCCATGAAATAGGGGCCATTTTGGAAGATCAGATCTTTGTCATCCTTTGAAGAGAACTCAAAGAGAAAGTATCCTCTCCCCAAAAAATAATAAGTGACGCTTTCTTTGATCAACGGCGCCCAGTTTCTGCTGACCCAGCTCTCTGTGGTTTTGGGAGATGGCCATAGCCCAGTAAAATGGCCTATGAGAGCACGTTCTGCTAGAGATAAAGCAACCTGGATTGGAGTTTCTGCGGGAAGTGAGATCTCAGGTATATCATCCAGTTTCTTGACAAATTTCGCAGCTTCTGAAATCTTCTTCTTAGGAAGCCCAGCTAAGAGGCGATCGAAGGCCTCAGCAGATGAGGGCGGCGGAGGGGGGGGAGGAGGCGCCTGGGGAGGGCCCTGCACCTCCATGGGCGCAAGCCCTAGGTTGAACGCGGCCTGTCACAAGATGCAGAAGTAGCTCCAGCGCGTTCGCTCCAGCGCGATCTTTTTTTTAATAACCATGTATGTCATTGTTGTTGAGGATTAATATGTATATTATTTTATGTGTTGTTCTCAATGTTCATTGCTTTAAATCTTTTTGTAATATTTGTATTGGCTAGATTATGTATATCATTATGTATGTCATTGTTGTTGAGGATTAATATGTATATTATTTATGTGTTGGTATCAAAGTTATTTGTGTTTAATTCATAATGCAACGTTATTTTGATACATTTGGGTTAGTTATAATTAAAAGCAAGTACTATGATGTTGGTTTTGAGTTTAGAATTATTATTATTTTTTATTTTTTATTTTTTTGGGAAATTACTTCCAAATTACTTGTTCATGGGTGTGATGTTGCTACTTAAATGAGCTCTCATAATCATATCATATGATTCAAACTTCATTTTCCTATTACATGATGATCTAGCCTCATGTCGCTTATGAATTCTCCCAAATGATTAGGCCTTACTATATAAGTTCCTCTCTCCAACACCTCAAATGACACATGCACTCATATATGGTATTGCAAACATTCATACACATGATCTTTATTTTAATTGTTGTGTTATGCTCTCATGTGTGAGTTTCCTTACTTAGACGTGGTGTGATGGCTTCTTATATAGTTAACATTGGGTGAAATCTAATAACACCTCATAACAATAAAACTTTCATTATTTTGTCTCACTATACTATGGGGTACATAATAAATCTTAGCTAAGTGTCATAAAAAATTAGGTCAAGTAAGCCCACTGAGGTAGCTCAATTAGTGATCACCAAGTTATGAAGTATTATGTAAACTATGAGATTCAAAATTCAAGTCCCTCGTGGGTCAAGCCAAAAAAGAACAAAGCGAGAGACTTAGATCAAGCAGTACTACTTAAAGTATTGTACTTCATATAGTAGTTGTACTTAACACTTTCCATAGTTTCCCTTTTCACTTTCATCTCATTCATAAAAAACATGTTCGTGCTCATGTTTGACTTATCATGTCATTGAAAAAGGTTTATCTAAGTAAATTGAAGATCAATGTGAGCTTAAGTCAAATTAAGCCAAAAAGGCTAGAGGTCAAGAGTATGAATGTTAAAATTTAAAAATAAACCTAGAGCTATGCCACCTCAATAAAATGGCCCTCACCCCAAAGTCCTATGCTCAAAAAATGAATACCTAAAGAAATGACTGTGAAATCAAAGAATCAAAATACAAGGTAGAGTAGTAAAATAAAGTGTGAAGGTGGTAAATCTAATTAAATCTCCCTCTTAAGGATTACATATGTAAATAATGAATATTCTTGGCTCTTGAAATCTAGTTAGATGAGATAAAAGACATTTACATCATCAAATATTACTTTGAGAGTCAATACATGAAGTTCCCTTTCCCTTTTCATAAGTTATCTATCATTTTTTAACGTCTTTAACTTAGTGATCTAAGAAATTCCTTTGTCTTAGTAATTTTCACACGTAATAGGGGTCGATTTTATCCTCACATGGTAAAACATAGGGAAATGTTAACAATAACTTATGTTATGATGTTGTTAAAAGAGATTAATTAGTGTGCATTTCTTGATGACTTTTATATTGAGGCTTGACTCATCATTATAAGTGGGCACCCTACATTGGGATATGTGCTTTATGCCTCAAGGCTTGTGTACTTGCATTGGTATATGTGATATTGCTTTAGGATTTGTGTACCAACAAATATATAAGTATATCTACATTGGGATCCATGTCATTCTTCTTCAGATTTGTGACACTACATTATTATACATGTCAGTGCATTGGGATCTATAACAATGTACTAGATGATGACAAGGACTCCACATAATCATCATGTGCCACATTGACCATTTCCTCTAGTTGTTGAGGTGGTTAGAGCACATTTTATAAGGGCAATCAGCTTCAAGAGTAGTCATATTTTGACATAGTACCCATAATTCCTCCAAATAAACGTTACTATATGAAAATGGCTAAGGGATTTCCAAAATGGGGTTACATTATTATATGAAAAATGGCTAAGGGATTTCCAAAATGGGGTTATAATATAAAATCATGCATAAATTGACCTTGTTACAATGATGTTTAAATTTTCCATAGGAGAAGTATCACTACATCTTGACCACTTGACATCCTACTTCTTGGGGGGCACACATTTGGGTTGTTGGGGCATATTGGCCTCTTCTTTTTTACTATTCCACTAAAGTGTTTGAGTTGTTTGAAGTATTTATTTCATGATATGTTATCATATTGTCTCAAAATGGTTTTAGACCACAGTATTGACGTCCACTGTTGTTTTAGCTTAGATTTTTTCTTAAGCACATTGTATTGGCACATGGTATTATACTAGCACATGGTTTGATATTCATGATTTTGTTAGGTGCCTTCTCTATATAAGGAGGGATCCTCTCTCATTTGTAATTATTGGAATTCAATTGGAATAACTTTATTTCCTTGCAAAAGCTCGTATGTGAGACTTATCTTAATATTGAGTATATGCTCTAGAGCTACAATAAAGGGTGTTTGATATTGTAGGTTTCTATGAAAAAAATGAGATACTACAACATCAATAAAATGCATTAGAGGTAATAGATGTTTCCTATCTCTTATGTTTTTTGAAACTCCAACCTTAAATTCTCACTTAGGGAATGGGTATCCTAGGGTTTTATTCTCTTATTTTATGCTTAGTTAAATTCCATAATGTAGTACTTAGGTTAAGTTTTCATGTTGTAGTGCATCAAGTATATGAGGTTCAAGCTCATTAAATAATCCTTCATGGTGTTAGTCACTTTAAGTATGAATGATACAACAATATCACTTGAGATCATATCAAGTGTACCATGTTACTGCAAAATCTCACATTTCTCGAGATAAAATCCAAAAATCTCAAGTGTGAAATCGATTATCACTTCACCAACCTTCTTCCCACTCATGGTTAGCTCTCCTCTGGCACAAGGGGTGTTCTGCCTCGAATAGGATTTGCTAGGATGAAGTAATTCAAAGAATTGAGTTGAAAGGGAAGCTCCCCAAACATGCACAATGAAGGGGTCACTAGATAATCTTGGAGAGAAAAACCTAGAAAAAACAGTTTAAGGATTTGTGTAAACAATAAAATGATGGGAGGATGGAAGGCCAAAACCTTAGCTCACCAATATATTTTTTAGGCATATGGGATCAAGGAACAACAAACTTGAAGAGCTTTGCATAGATACAAGACTCAAAAGGACTAGGGTAAGTTAACTTACTTATCCTAAGGTTTGAATCAAGGTTTTCAATTTCCAAAAAGTGGATTCATGGAAGGTGCTAACATGCTAATTCCTTAAATACTTGGAATAAGGGTTATTTTATCAAGGATCGTGAAAAAAATACCATATTAACATGCTTAATGCATGATTCATCTATCCAATAAAACATTAAACCAAGATAAAATAAGTTAACCTACTAAATGAATCATGCGTTCATCCAAGCTTAACCATAATCATCCATGAGAAGATATCAAAATCCACATCAACAAAGTCCCCAAGAAATTTTCTCAACTCATCAATCCATAACCAAATTATAAAAGAGAAATTGTAGAAATTTAAGACTTCCTGAAATATTTCTCCCCAAATCCAACCATAAGAAAATGAGAGGAAGCACGCCTCCATTTATACAGTATGTGCTAAACTTATTTACACTAAAATATTGATTTTTAGACTAAAAATCCCCTAAATTAACCTATGGAGGGGGAAAGAACCCTTTTTAGTAATTAATTAATTTAATTTATACAAAAAGAAGAGGCATTCATGCCACATGTACACAGATAAAGGGGAATAAGTCGTCCTATTCACCAATTATTTAATCTAATTTATATAAAATAAGGGGCATTCATGTCACATGTATAAAGATAAAGGGGCGTAAGCCCTCAAACATGACATATATCCAATAAATGAGGAGAAAATAGGGTCTTGGTGTAATATCTAACCTCAAAAGGCCTTTCAAAAGCTATCTTTTTTTCAACCAAATGAATCAATACCATCTTCATGTGTGGACAAGTGGACCCCATATAAGCACCCAACTCTAAAAGCCCCTTTAATTTGGGTCAATGAGCTCTCAATATTGTTGGATTTTTTTTCCTTCAAAGGCCCTTCCAACTGAACTATGTCATAAGAAAGGAAATCAAGTGCCCTAATTTTTTCCACAAAGTCAACATGCATGAACTTCGAGTGTGAGAAAGTAGAATCGCAGCATGTAGGCGTTAAAACGTGAGTAAAAGTCTCAAAGGAGGGGGGCATTGCTTCCTCAAAATAAGCTCACAAATCAAGTATAAAATTCCCATATCAATAAAATCACAATCTCTAAGGGAGGAAAAGCAGCCCCAAGATTTAGCAAAAACCTTATCCTTTCCTTGTAGATTTTCCATGTCATCATTTAAGTATTTTACAAGTAACCTTTAATGTGAACAAGGGATCCAAAGGCACATATTTAGCTCCAAGGTATCTTCAAATGTGCCACCTCCTCCATTAATAACACATGCCACAACCCCATATGTGAACGTGAGGACTTTCAAGGTACACAACCTATGATTTGAATTTATGAAGAAACGAAATGAAATGCAGATATAAACATAAACACATAGCTACTATGAAAACATAACTTCAATTCATTAATAACAGAGTACTGAAAATTGTTTACATGCAAAATGGAAATAAACTAGTTCGAGTGATGGTAGTTTATCTTTGAGAAGAATGTGGTGGCTACATGCCTTATGAATTGTGTTACAATGAGGCTCAAAGGCCTATTTATTATTGAGAAACAATGGAAAACCATACACCTCTAAAAACCTAACCCTAGGAGATGAAGCACCAAAATTCAATGGGCCCCATTAGGGTAAATTGGTACATCAACTTCTCAGAGTCATATCTTTGACATACTATCTTCGTCCGATGCCTATGATACCTTGTTAGAAAGATATATTCGAGGACTAAAAACCACAAACTCTTTTTACAAACCATGGGTTCCCTCGCTTTAAAAAAAAAATGTCGTTTAGGGCCTCAAAATGGCTCCGGAAGTTTAAGACCCGATAAATTGCCAAAAACAGTAAATTATGCTACAATTAAGGAAACTAAAAGAAGCAATGTTGGGGGTCCAAGTGGAATAGGCAGGTGGCCACAAATATCAACTTAGATCATTCCTCCCCCCTTAGGAAGTAATGGTCCCCATTACGTTAAGTGCCTCAATGAGGCGAGGAAACTTATATTGAACTTGGTCCCTGGTGAGCCACTTGCCCTGGTGTAGGAGTTGACCAACTTTGAAAACTAGATACAGTTGTATCTTCTATTGGTAAGTGTTATTGATCTATGTGTCCTTGATCAGATCAGTTGTGCCATGTTCCATGCAGCCTGGGTTGAGCTCTGTTAGTGTTTGTTGCTTTGCAATGTCTAATGTGTTTAGAAATGGTGGAAAGTATGGTCAAAGGTGGTCCACATTGAACACTCGGTGCAGGTCGAGGAATGGGAGAATGTTGAGATCGAAAGCATTGTCTCCCACAACCTTGGTGATGGTGTAAGGCTTGTATTGGAGTGGTTAGAGTTTCTGATGGGATCTGGAAATGTGTTATTTCTGAAAAAGCAACCAAATTTGTCTCCCACCTGAAACTTACGTGGCACCTGATGTTGATCATGTCACTACTTGTACTTTGAATTGGACTTATCCAAGATGTCGTGCACCTACTAGCGAATGTGTTGGATGTGTTCAATAAACCTAGTTGTTTTATCATCCACAAACTATACATGTGTGGATTTTGTTTGTGTAGTCACATGAGGCATGACAACATCAATCGAACACAAAGGTTGAAAACCCAGACCCACTTGAAAGGGAATCTAACGTTGCCTCCCACATTTACCCACTTTCACAATCTCTCCATGGTAAATGTGATTTGAGTGTCACTATGACATCACCCAACCTCCAAGTTCCAATTAAGGAAGTGAGGCCTACAAACTAAACACTTACTGACATCCTACAGGGACTACAGATCACTCAGGAGCTGAACAACCACCCCAAATGATCAATCCCTAAGCTGGAACCCTTTTTTTCTAACCTAGATCCATAACCACGCCCTTAACACTACATCCATGTGGTTGGAAGCCTATAATCGTGCTCACGGGCCTGCTTCCATGAGGTTATGACCCAATTCCTCTAGATTTGTGCATGTGATTTCGGGATCTAAGCTACTTTTATAGGATAGCCTCCATACCACTGCCCATAAATGCTTGTAACATTCCATAAGCATAGAAAATATAATAACAATACTAACCATTCTAATTCAAGCAAGAACTTGACCTAGACATGCCTAATCCATGATAAACATTTCGGTAAACATATGGTAAACATATAAGCTACATGTCATGAATGCATATATGATCATAAACTGATAGTCTTCATTTGAGAATCACCAAGAAGGATCTAATCCCTCTCTAGCTAGTTGTGATAACACTGGTTAGACCATGCATTCATCAACCATTCAATCACTTATCAAAACATGACAAGAGCCATAGATAACATGCATCATACAATCAACATAGAAACCATGGAAAAACAGTTATGATATCACCACCATAATGAGTACAAATGCTAACAAATCACAATATGAAAATAACTCTTATTAACATATGAAAATGGAAACCAAGTCAGGGACTTCCACGTACCACCCAACCATAGATTTGGATGAACCAAATCTCTCTTTCAACCAATCACCCCTATGCCATATTCTAAGCATGAATGTGGGATCTCATGGGTTAAACCAAAAAAAAGCCAACCAGGGCTTCCAGAAGCTAAACCACCTCAACCCTCAACCAAAGTGCTTCCACCTCTACAGTCTGTAAATCACTAACATCAACCAAATTGATCTCTACCCAAGTTTTACAAGGCTCTAGGAACTAGTAACTCAATACATAAGCTTCCAGGGCTCCAAAGAATTTGTTCCAACCTCGGCTCCAGGAACTAGTAACTCAAACCACCGAGGGATCCAGAGTGTTTTTCCCAACCTACTGTTCCAGGAACTAGTAACTCAACCCAAGTTGCTCCAAGGCTTCCAGAGTGTTTGTTCCAACCCATAGCCATAGGGAACCTGAGCACCAATCAGAAAAAATAAGTAGGAAACCAAAAACACCATGGTTATCCAAGAAATGGCAAGGAAAGGCTAAAACCACTATCAATCCAGGCAAATATCCATGCCAATGACAACACATAATCAAGGAATCACATGAATATAGCATGCATCAAAAAATCAGTAAGGAAATCGCACATACAACCTATTACCTGCAAAGTATCCCTATTGTAGTTGTTGATACAATTGTTCCCTTATGCTCCCTTGATTTCCTTTGCTTTCTTTCTCCAATCCAAGTGAATGCTAGAATGATCCAAGCATGCTCCAAAAATTATCTAGGTGTGCAAGAGTATGAGAGAATGGGAGAATGAAATATTGAAATAGATATCCACCACAAAACTATCAGAAATATAAACCAACAAAATTTATGAACTTATTTTCTGGAGCCTTTTTATCATTGAGGCCTCTGTTTTCTTCATTTTTCATTCATTTTCCTCTAATCTCCCTTACATGCAAATCGTGTCTCTTCACCTTCAAATTCTCCTGTTTTCCCTTATTTTCATAAATAAATGCCAATTATTGCCTCTTTTCCTTTGCCAATTTCCATAGCCATTAATTAATCACAAGTGATTCCCACTAAAGTATTTTTCCCAACATTCAACTTGGAATATGTGTCCCATGACCTTGGTCTTATTTTATTTACATAGAAAATTAACCAGGGGTTGTTACAGGGATTGTGGCCAATTTAGCTGTAGAGAGCTCTATTATAACTATGTTACACATAAGGAAGTCTCTCATCCCAAGTTTGTAGATTTTGGAGTTGTACATGTGTATTATGTGCACTATCATCCTCTTGACAAACTCTATTTGACCATCAGTTTGGGGATGGAATGCAATCGACTTGGTGAGCTTGGTGTCCAATAATCTCCAGAGGCTCGACCAAAATGTGTTCAAGAATCTATTATCCCAATCTGATATAATGGTCTGAGGGATCCCAAAATATACCCACACTCATTCAAAGAAGAGTTTAGCAGTGTCCTCTACTGTGATACTCTTCCTGCAAACCATATTAGAAAATATATCCACGACCACAAATACATAGTCATTCCCATGATTGGTAGAAGGGAAGCCATATAGATAATCCATGGAGATGGATTACCAAGGATGGTTTGGAGTAGGCAAAGGAGTATAAATGCCTTGCTTCTTGATGGTTGGCTTGGTGATGGCACAATAAGACATGATATGATATGTTTTCCAACATCTTGTCTGAGCCTTGGCCAATAAAAAAATCTTTTCTAGTACGACCAAAATTTTCTTCACCAAAGTTTCATGTGACCCGACTGTAGTTTGCCTCCCAAATCAGTTTAGCATGCTCGCTTAAAGGAACATAAAGGTGGCCTAGGTAGAATAATAATGCACCCTAGAGGTTTAAATTTGGAACTTTGTTGACATCCACTAGCATTTGGCATGTGGTGGCGAATTCTGGATCATTCTTGTACAATTGCAGACATACAAAGGTATTGTGCCCATAAGAGTTGAGAACAGTAGTTAGTGCTACAAACAGGGGATCACTAAGGAAATATGCAACATGATTCATGTTGTCTTTATTATATTTAATGTTCAAGTGGAATTGTTTTAGATATGTAGACCACTTTTGATGGCGATCATTCTCCAACTTCCCTTATGTCTGTATAAACTGAAGAGGTCGGTGATCTATGTGGATGACTATATCCTTCCCCAAAATGTATTGTTTCCATTATTTTCAAGCCTGCATGATAGGATACATCTCTTTATCATAGGTGGGGTACTTATGAATTATATCAGAAAGTGTCTCACTATGATAGGTCATTGAATGCCTTTGTTGTGTGAGGATTGCGCAAATAGCATAGTCGAAGGCATCTGTCTTGATTTCAAAAGCTATTGTATGGAAATGTGAGTACAGGTGCGGAGTAGAGGCAGTGCTTCAGCTCAACAAACTCCTTCTGTTGGGACTTGAACCTAGATAGCTTTGTTTTTTCTCCTCCCTTGGTAACATGACTCAAAGGCCAAGTGATATGGGAGAATCCCAACATGAACCTTCGACAAATATTGGCAAGGCTCAAAAATATGCGAAGCTCTGTTAGAGTGGTCAAGGTTGGCCAGTCCTAAACTTGGATCTTAGTCAGATCCACATGCACACCTTTCTCTATGATGTAACCCAAATATTGGACCTGACTCATGCCAAAGGTGCAATTTCTCCAAGTTGTCACATAGTTTGTGTTATCGTAGGGTTTGAAGGACCTGTCAAATGCGTTGCAAGTGCTCTTCCAAACTCTTGTTGAAGATGAGGATGTTGTCTAGATATACAACCATGAATGATTTGGTGAAGGGTCACAAGATGTTATCCATCAGCCTCATAAAAGTTGTAGGGGAATTTTTCAACCTGAATGACATGACCAACCATTCAAAAAGGCCCTCCTTGGATTTGAAGGCGTTCTTCAATACATATGTGGGCTCTATTAGAAACTGGTGATACTGAAACTTCAAATCGATCTTGTTGAAACACTTGACCCCCTTGATATGGTCAAGAAGGTCATCAATCCACGGGATTGGATGCTTGTTCTTGATAGTGATTTTGTTCAGTTCCCGATAATCAATGCGGAACTTTCAGGTCATATCCTTCTTTTGTACCAGTATAATCGAGATCCCAAAGGTGAGTAACTTGGTTGGGTGTGCCATTTTTGCAATAGCTCTTGGATCTGCTACTTGATCTTTCCATTCTCCAAAATGGAGTGACAGCATATCAACCCATTGAGTAGAGGTTCTTTGGGAGTCAGATCAATCAAATGCTTAACCTGATAGTGCAAGGGTACCCCTATGGGTGAGAAGAAGATGTCCAGGTATTCTTCCACGACTTATCTGACGGTTTCTGCTGTGTGGAGGAACCCTTCTCGGGGTCCATGGATGTGGCCACGATATTCCCCTTACTTTGAGATCAAATTAGAAATAAAACAAATTTCCTGGTCTAGGAGATGATCTTAATGCATTGATTTTCAAATATCAAAGAGATGGCAGTAGGCGGGGCTACCTCTAGTATCATGTAGAAGTTATTGGCCAAAATAATAATAATAGTGTCAGCCCTGGACTCATATACAACATGACGCTTCCACAACTATGGTTTGCTTAATAATACATCACAAAAGTCACATAGTACCTCAGTCGTGAAGGGTTTGATACTATAGGGAAGACGACACTACAGGCTAATGCAAAGATGTCGTCCTTGGTGGAGCCACCCAATGGTGTATGGTTGCGGGTGTGGTGTGGTCAGTAGGCTCAACCAATTAATGAGATATGCTGATATGAGGTTATTTTGGCTCTCATTTTCGATAATGAACTATAGTAGAGACCCCTTCACCCACTTCTGTGAGTGGAAGAGATGATCCCCTTCCTTTGGATCTTCAGGCTTGATCTTCTAGACCTTAGTGGTGGAAATGGTGGCGTTGGGACCTGAATCACTAATATGCTTCCCTTTTTCATTCCCCTTGTCAAGGTATGACTCAGAGTCAGAACATGCATCTCACTCTAAAGCCTTCAACTCGGCCACTAGTGACTACTTGGCGTGACACTCACTTTTGTTGTGAGTGGGGTTCTTGTGGAACTCACACCACTTCCCCATGTCCTTATTCCTCTTCATGGTCCTATTATTTATTGGCGACTTCGATGGGTTTTCCTGGGTCACCTCACCTTGGCTTTATCTGCAAGTTGGGGGTTCCTTTTCCTTGCTTCGGATTCACAAATCCAAAGTCTTGCTTCTTCTATTTAAATTTCTGCTCAATCTTGACAGTGTATCAAAAGGCGGTAGAAAGCGAGGAGATGTCCAAGAAATCCATCTCATCCTAGATGTATTTGTGTAGATAGTTTTGGTACTTGAGTATTGTATGCCACTCAAAATCCTTGATACCAAACTTTGTGTGAAGGGTATGAAATAAATTTGTGAACTTCGACATCTCTTGGTCCTTTGTCTATCGTAGTGTGGTCCATTTTATGTACTTATATTCATACTTCATGAAAAGGTAATATTTTTCCTTGATGGTGTATCCAAAATAATTCCAAGTGGGTGCAACTGAAAATAGTGAGGGTTCCCTCTCATACCTTTACTCATAGTAGGTTTCCCACTGGTCCTTGACGTGGGGGGCGACTTTGAGGAGTGCAAAAGTAATATTTTTCCCTATTGGAAAAATCATGAATCCAAAAATATCCTTCCAACATATTTAAACATATATCTACGACATTTGAATCTATCTAGCCTTCACATATGGGAATTTAAAAGTTGACTTGTACCTTAAAGGGAGTGGCACCTCCATGGTGGCTGCTGGATTAAGATGCATCACCTGTGTGCCACTTCAGAAGGATCCGGGAAAATTTGTCCATCATCTTGTTCCTTTGTCGCTCGAGGGCTTCTTCAAGCAATATTTTAAAAGGCTCTCCTACTCCCTCATCTTTCTTTTGTTCCGCCATGGGATTTCATCGAGGTCAATGATTTAGATCCTGCAAATGTTCAACCAGTTCAAGCCCTAACTCCTTATACCTCAACCTCGTCGAGGACATATATAAAAAAACAAATAAAAAGTAGACCGCTCTGATACCATTGATCTAAATTTATAAAGGAACAAAATTAAATATAGATATAAACAGAAATACAGAGCTACAATGAAAACAAAACTCCAATTCATTAATAACAAAGTACTGAAAATTGTTTACATGCAGAATGGAAATAAACTAGCTCGAGCGATCATAGCTTATATATGAGAAGAGATGTGGTGGCTACATGCCTTTTTAACTATGTTACAATGGGGCTCAGAGGCCTATCTATTATTGATATATAGTGGAAAACCCTAAACCTATGAAAACCTAACCCTAGGAGCTGAAGTGCCAAAAATTAGTGGGCACCGTTGGGGTAAATTGGTACATGAATTTCTCGGGGTCATAACTTTGGCATACAATCTTCGTTTAATACATACGATACCTCATTAGAAATATATATCTAAGGACTACAACTTTGAACTAAAAACTAGTGACGCAAATTATTTATCTTCCTGTTTTCCAAAAAAAAAAAACGCCGTTTAGGGCGTCAAAACGACTCTGAAAGTTGAGGACCCAAAAAATTGCCAAAAATAGTAAATTGTGCTACAATTAAGGAAATTGAAAGAAACGATGTTGGGGGTCTAAGTGGAATATGCGGGTGGACACCAATATCCACCAAGATTAGTCCTCCCCCCTTAGGAAGCAATGGTACCCATTGTGTTGAGTGCCTCCATGAGATGGGAAAATTTATGCGAAACTTGGTCCCTAGTGAGCCACTCGCCCTAGTGCAGGAGCTAGTCAACTTTGATAACTCGATACAATTAGGTATTATGTTGGTGAGTATTCTTGATTTGTCTGTCTATGATTCAATCAGTTGTGGTTTGTTCCATGTAGTCTGGGTTGAACTCTTTTGGTTATAGTTGTTCTGTTATGTCTGATGTGTCCAAAAATTGTGGAAAGTATGGCCGAAGGTGGTCCACATTGAACATTAGGTGTAGGCTGAGGAATGGGAAAATGTTGAGCTCATAAGCATTGTCTCCCATATCCTTGGTGATGTTGTAAGGCCCATATTGGAGTGTTCAGAGTTTCCGATGGGATCAGGCAAGGCATTATTTCTGCAAATGCAACCAAAATTTGTCGCTCGCATCAAACTTATCTAGAACCTGATGTTGATCATGTTTCTACTTGTAATTTTCATTGGAATTATCTAATATGTCGTGCACCTACTAGCATATGTGTTAGATGCATTTAATAAACATGTTTGATTTATCATCCTCAGATTGTACATGTGTGAATTATGTCTGTGTAGTTGCATGAGGCATGATAACATCAATCAAACACAAAGGTTGAAATCCCATATCCACTTGAAAGGGATTGCGACCAATCAAGCTATGGAGAGATTTTTTATAATTTTTATGCACATAAGGAAGGATATCATCCTAGGTTTGTGGATGCTTGGATTTGTACATGTGTAGTATGTGCACTATCATCCCATTGACAATCGCTATATGGGGATGAAATGCGGTCGACTTGGTGAGCTTGGTGTCCAATAATGTCTAGAGGCTCGACCAAAATTTTCTTAGGAACATATTATCCCAGTTTGATATAATGGTTTGCAAGATCCCAAAATGTACCACACTCATTCAAAGAAGAGGTTGGCAGTGTCCTCTGCCATGATACTCTTCTTGCAAGCTGCCAATATAACCATCTTAGAAAATATGTCCATGACCACAAATACACAGTCATTCCCATGCTTGGTAGAAGGGAGGCCAGACGGATAATCCATGGCTGGGAGTAGGAAGAGGAGTGTCCATGCCTTGATTCTTGATGGTTGGCTTGGTGATGGCACAAGCAATGCATGATCTGATATATTTTCAAACATCTAGCTGAAGCCTTGGCCAATAAAAATGCTTCAGTAGTATGACCACAAATTTCCCCACACCAAAGTGTCCTACGACCCAACTGTAGTGAGCCTTCCAAATTGTTTGGCATGCTCGCTTGAAGGAACACAAAGGTGGATCGGGTAGCACAATAATGTGCCATGAAGGTGGAAATCTAGAACTTTCTTGCCATCCACTGGAATTTGGTATGTGGTGGCGAACTCTGGATCATTCTTGTACAATTGCGGCCATCGAAAGGTCTCATGTCTACAAGTGTTGAGAACATTAGTTATTTTTGCAACTAGGTGTATACTGAGGAAATTTGCAACATGATTGGTGTTGCCCTTCTTGTATTTAATGTTCAAGTGGAATTGTTGCATAAATGGAGACAACTTCTGATGGTGATTGTTATGCAACTTCCCTTATGTTTGTATAAATTGAAGAGGTCAGTGATCTGTGTGGATGATCGTATCCTTCCCCAGAATGTAATGTTCCCATTACTAGCAAGCCTGCACGATGTAATACATCTCTTTATCATAGGTGAGGTGCTTCCAAATTATATCAAAAAGTGTCTCACTGCGATAACTCACCAGATGCCCTTTTTGGGTGAGGAATACACTAATAGCATAATCATAAGGGTATGTATCATTTTCAAATGGTTGTTGCATGTCTAGAAATGTGAGTATGGGTGCAGAGCAGAGGCGGTGCTTCAACTCAAAAAATGCATTATGTTGGGACTCGGACTAAGAGAACTTTGCTTTAGCTCTACCCTTGGTAACCTAACTCAAAGGCTAAGTGATATGGGAGAATCCCAACATGAACCTCCAATAAAAATTGGCAAGGCCCAAAAAGCTGCGAAGCTCTATTAGAGAGGTCAGGGCTAGCCAATCCTGAATTAACTGGATCTTAGCTGAATCCGCATGCACACCTTGTTCATCTATGATGTAACCTAGATATCGGACTTGGATCATGCCAAAGGTGCATTCTCCAACTTGGAACATCGTTTGTGTTTCCGTAGGGTTTGAAGGACCTGCCGAATGTGTTGCAAGTGCTCTTCCCAACTCTTGTTGAATATGAGGATGTCATTGAGATATAAAACCATGAACGAGTTGGTGAAGTGCTGCATTATGTCATCCATAAACCTCATAAAAGTGGCATGGGAATTTTTCAACTTGAAATGCATGACCAACCATTCAAAAATTCCCTCCTTGGATTTGAAGGCAATATTCCATACATTTGTGGGCTCTATTGGAACCTAGTGATAACCAGACTTCAAATCGATCTTACTGAAATACTTGGCCTCCATGAGCTGATCAACAAGGTTATTAATCTACGAGATTGGATACCTATGCAGAGCCTCCAGGTCCCATCCTTCTTCTGTACCAGTACCATCGAGCTCACACAAGGTGAGGAACTTGGTTGGATGTGCCCTTTTCGCAACAACTCCTAGATCTACCACTTGATCTATTCATTCTCCAAAATGGAGCGACGATATATTGGTCCATTGGGTAGAGGCGTTATGGGAGTCATATTAATGAAATTCTTGACCAGACAATGGAAAGGTACCCCTACAAGTGAGGAGAAGATGTCTTTATATCCTTCCACTACCTTATCCACCTACTTCAACTACATGGAGGAACCCTTCCTAAGGGCCATGGATGTGGCCATGATCTTCCCCTTACTTTGATAGCGAAAAAAGAAAAAGAAAAAGAAAAAATCCCAGCCTCAGAGTTGATCTTACTGCATTGCTTCGAAAATACCAAAGAGATGGCGGTAGGTGGGGCTACCTCTAGTGCCATGTATAAATTATTTCCCAAAGTAATAATAATAGTGTGATGCCTAGACTCATATACAACGTGACACTTCCACAAGTATGGTTGGACTAATAATACATCACAAACTTCAATATAAGAAACATCACATAGTACCTCATCCGTAAATTGTTTGATACTGTAGGGAAGACGACACCGTTGGATGACGCATAGATCTCATCCTTGGTGGAGCCACTCATTGGTGTATGGATGCGGGTATGGTGTGGTCGGTAGGCTCAACCACTTAAAAACCTCTGCTTATATGAGGTTGTTTTAGCTCTCGTTTTCGATAATGAACTACAATGGAGACCCCTTCACCCACATCAGTGAGTGGAAGAGATGCTCCCCTTCCTCTAGATATTTTGGCTTGATCTTCTGGACCTTGGTGGTGGCAATGATGGCACTGAGATATGCATCAATAATCTAATTCTCTTTTTCATTCCGCTTGTCGGGGTTTGACTCAGAGTCGAAACATGCATCTAACTCTAAAGCCTTCTTCTCGACCACTAGTGACTGCTTAGTGCGACACTCACTTGTGTTGTGAGTGGGGCTCTTATGGAACTCTCACCACTTCTCTGTGTCCTTCTTAATCTTCGTGGTGCTATTATTTGATGGAAACTTCGATGGATGTCATTGGTCACCCCACGTTGTTTTTTTCCTCTATTCTACAGTTTGGGGGCACCTTTTCCTTGCTTTGGATTCACAGATACAAAGCCTCGCTTCTTGTTTTTAAATTTCTGCTCGATCTTGACAATGTATCAGTAGGCAGTGCCAAGCGAGATGTCCAAGAAATCCATCTGTCCTAGATGTATTTGTGTAGAAAAATATGGTACTTGAGTACCATATGCTGCTTTGAATCCTTGATACCCAACTTCGTGCGAAGATATAAAAAATATTTTTGAACTCTGACACATCTTGGTCCCTCCCCTACCGCAATGTGGTCCATTTTATGTACTTATATTCATAGCTCCTGACAGGGATATTATTCCTTGATGGAATCTCGAAAAGAATTCCAAGTGGGTGAAACTGAAAATAGTGAGGGTTCCCTCTCGTCCCGCTACTCACAGTAGGTTTCCCACCAGTCCTTGACATGGGGGGCGACTTTGAGGAGTGAAAAAATAATGTTTACCCTATTGGAAAAATCATGAATAAAAAAATATCCTTCCAACATATTTAACCATTTATCTATGACATCTATATATATTTGGCCTTCAAATATAGGAATGTCAAAGTTGACTTATATCCTAAAGGGAGTGGTGCCTCCAAGGTGGCTGCTAGATGAAGATGCGTCATATGTGGGCATTTGCTGAAGGATCTGGAAAAAAATTTCCATCATCTTGTTCCTTTTTCGCTCAAGGGATTCTTCAAGAAATATTTTGAAAATATCTCCTGCTTCCTTGTATTTCTTTTCTTTCGCCATGGGAGGTCATCGGGGTCAACGATTCCGGTCTTGCAAAGGTTCATCGAGTTTGAGCCCTAACTCCTTTTACCCCAACCTAGTTGGGTACATGCACAGAAAAATAAAGAAAGAGTATATTTCTCTAATACCATTGATTCAAATTTATGAAGGAACGATTAAAAAAAAAATAAAAATCATTAATAACAAAGTACTAAAAATTGTTTACATGTAGAATGGAAATAAACTAGCTCATACGATGGTAGCTTATCTCTAAGAAGAGATGTGGAAAAATACATGCCTTTTGAATTTTTGTTGCAATGAGGCCGAGAGGCCTATTTATTATTTAAACAATAGAAAACCCTACACCTTTGAAAACCTAACCTTAGGAGATGAAGTGCCAAAAGTTTGTATGCCCCATTGGGGTAAATTGGTACATCAACTTCCCTGGGTCGTAACTTTGGCATAAGATCTCCATTTGAAGCGTACGATACCTCGTTAAAAAGATATATCTGAGGACTACTACTTTTGACTACAAATTGTTGTTGTAGGCTATCAATTTTCTTGTTTCCAAAAAAACATTATTTAAGGCCTCAAAACGAATTTGAAAGTTTAAGACCTGAAAATCTATCAAAATAATAAATTGTGCTAAAATTAAGGAAGTTGAAAGGGTGTTGGGGTCCAAGTGGAATAGGCGGGTGGCCACCAATATCCACCTATATCAACCTAGCCCTTTGATGTGTAAGGTTGGATCCATCAATATTTATTTGAAGTCAGTCCAATCTTGATCAATTTTTATTTGCAATTGAAATAAGTCAACCTTAAAATTTCCTCAATCATTCCTAAGGACAAAGGTTAGCTCTATAGAAATTGCTTTAATGTGTCAACCTAGAATTTCTTCCACCAAGGTTTGTAATACAATTTTGTTCCAATGCCAACACACACACACACACTTCTAATGCTATATGATCCAAAATAAAAGAATCATTCACTACAACTTTGAAATGATACCCTAAAAGGTTGAACTAATCATGGATGAGAAACATAGGTTATGGTGCTTCTAATAAGAAACAATGATGAAATATTTGTGAAACATACTTTTCAAGGTACAAATTTTAGATGAAAAGGAAAATTCGTTTGTAACATGGATCCCCAAAAATTATGTTGTTTAGACTACCTTCTTTGAGCTAGATTTTTCTCTTGAAAACATAGAATATGTTGTTCATACTACCTTCTGCTAGTTTAAGGCAATTTTAAGTCAGTCTATAGGTGCATATCTTGTTGTCATGCTACAAGTATATAATTTTTATGAGTTTCCAACTTCTCATTTATTGGTATCAACTCTCATATACACGTTTTAATGCATTGTCATATCAAAGCCATGGATATTCTCCCAAAAATCAATATTTTCTACTTTGTAGTCTTTTTTTTCGAATGGTGGTTGGGTTGAGAAAAATCCTTATTTAGTAATTCCACCTAGATTTAGGTGTTGTATGACCTTCAATATTATGGTTTTCATATTGATTTGAATGAGTCACTGCTTGTGGAATATGAAGCTTTGTCCCTTGGAAGTAAAATACAACACCCATCAAAAGGGTTACGTGTTGAACATACTGACTGGCCACTTTATCTAATATAAAATATCCCCATTTAATTATTATAATCTCCAAAAGCTTCTATTTATCTCTTACAGTTTTATTAAATTATATCTTGAGTTGTTCCTCAAAGTCTTCATGTACACAACAAAGTGGTGGGTAACATCTAGCTCCAATTTGGGGAAAAGTGTCCTCCTTTGAGAATCCTAGAATATTACCATTACTTCAACATGTATAAGGTGAAGTATGTGATTCAAGGCAACCACTTGTCATCTCAAAATAACATTTCCATCTCCCTCTATGTCTAATCATCATAGAGAACATAGCCACATCATAAATCCAATGTTTATAAGCTAAGACCTTATCATGATTAAGCTAATCATCATTATTTCTCAAAAAGTAAATTCATTTTACATACACATGTCATCATCGATATGACAAGCAAGTCCATCCAAAATATTAACCAAACATTTTTATATTCGCAGCAGTATCCTTCCAATTTCCTGGAAAACTAGGCTACCTTTTCTTTTGTAGAATTGAAGTATTTTATTACGAAGGAGAATGATATCAGTGCAAACAATCAAGAAGTCATAATATTGTGAGATGATTTCCAACATATTCTTCCAACTATCTAAATATTATCCCCCCAATGAACAACTCTAATGCTCACATTGAGAACTATCATACCACCCCCATATATAATGTTATACTTTGGAGGACTAACTATCATATCATAAAAAAATGGTTTAACGTTTCAATATCAAAACATATTTTGCTTCTAGAAGTAACTTGATCCATGTATTATTTAATCCCAAGGTTTAATGTGTGGACAAGAAAATAACATTATTCATTTGTGCAACCCAAAAACTCGACATCACAACCATCTATTCTATCATTCAAATTTTATTAGTGAAGTGGAGAGTCAAATCAAGTATGAAATCAAATTCATATTCCATTTTATTACAAAATTGATCATCCTTTACCTCAAAAACCTCACAAATATTAGTTATGGAGTGACAATTAGAGAAATTAGAAACAATTTGTGTCCATCACTTAGAACTACGATGATACATATGTTCAATTTTTGAACCATTCATTCCCTTTGCATCATATTTGTCACTTGCGTTAAGTATAACACAGCCTTCATGTTGCCAAATAGGACTAGCATCAAAATTTACGAGGATAACGTACTTAACTTCTTTCTCTACACGATTATGCTCTTCGTAATTGGAATATAAGGCTAAAAATAGGTTTCAAAGTTGTCTTCTTTAAGGAAATCATTATGTTTTCGAGGTTTATTTAATAAAGGCACATAGAAGAACCACTTCCATGGAATTTTTCCAAAATTGGGATTATGAAGTATTTTAATACCTTGTTCTTCTTCATACTCCTACCATATATCACCTTCACAACTATCTTTATCAACTTCTTCAACAACTACATTAGGGATTTCTTTTTTGATTTCCTCGATGATTGTTTCATCCTCAAAACTTGACGGCCCATTGAAAAAAAACACATCACTTGCCTTTATTTTGTCCTAGAAACACATTCAGTTTGAGGCATATTTCAGGGTTGTTGTTGTGTTGTTCAATGCTGGCAACCATGTGCACCTTGCAAATTATGCAAGTAAAACTTAGTTTGGCTTTTCCTTTTCTTCTTCTAATTTAAGTATTCAAGACACTCTTAATAGTAGAGAAGAAGAAGGTTTGCCTTCAATAAATTGTGCTAGGGATAATGAGGGAAGGGATAGGTTAGGAGGAAGGATAGCCTCTTTCCCATACACTAGATTAAATGAAGAAGTACCTATGGAGGCCTTCTTAGTTATTCTATTAGCCCATAGAGAAAATATAAAAGTTTTATTCCAATTCTTTTGACTTTTATCAATAATTCATTTAATAATCCTAATGAGGTTTTTATTAGTTGACTTTGTTAAACCATTCACTCGAGGAAAGTAATTAGTAAAGTATTCAATTTTAAACCCTCTTTTTAAAGAGAACTCAGTCATGCTATTTCCTGAAAAGTAGGATGCATTTTCAAACATAAGTGCATTGGGTAAACCAAACCCGGTGATAATGAATTGATCAACGAATTCAATAATATTGTGAGAATTGGCTACCTTTAGTGGTGTTGCTTCCACCCACTTGGTGAAGTAATCTATACCAGTAAGGATGAACTTATGTTGCTTGGAAGAGTGAGGAAAAACCTCACCTATTATATACAATCCCCATTGTTCAAAAGGCTCCTCAATGTTGATTGGTTGAAGAGGTAAGGCTAGTTTTCTCTGTCTTCCTGTAGTAGTTTGGAAAATTTTACATTTCCTTACATATGCATGTGTATCCTTGAACAAAGTTGGCCAGTAATATCCAACATGCGATATTTTATGGGTGGTGGTATCTCCTCCAAAGTGTCCACCATCTAGTCCATCATGTAACTCCTGCAATACCTTTGTGCTTCAGATTTTCCTAAGCATCTTAACAAGACATAATCATAATTTTTTTTGAATAACACCTTATCAATTATTTCATATTGATTGGATTTAAATCTTAAAACCCTTTCCTTTTGTAATTGAGTTCAGGGGGATCATAACCATTTTTTAAGTAAAAAAACGAAATCAACATATTAGGACTCAATATTAGTAAGGCATACCTCATATATCTGGACAATGTTACCAAAGTCTTCATTAGTTGATATATTGGAAGCTCCAATAAGTAGTTTGCAAAAACCTTGACCTATGACAATTTTAGCCGGTTTGATCTCTATGTCATATTCCTACAGAGCCGTGACCCAATTTGCTCTTTTCTCTCCTAACTCTTTTTGAACAAGCAATTGGCTTACTACTGGAAATGGGACAATTTCTTTGGTATGAGTTTTCAGAAGAAAAAGCTTGAAATTATTTATGGATTTGAAAACGACAAAGGCATGTTTCTCTACCTCTGAATAATTCAGTTTTGCACCTTGAAAATTTGAGTGAAGAGAGAGATAAGTGCCTATATTTTTTGATCATTGAGTTGTGTTAATACATCAACATAATATAACTCATCAGCAAAAGTATAAAAAATAAAATGATCAGAAAAATTGGGAGTTGTTAAAAAGGGAGCATTGATAATAACTTGTTTGATTGACTCAAAATATCCTCTTTCATTGTGTCCCCATTTGAAAACTAAATTTTTCTTAGTCATAGCTTGTAAAGGAAAAACAATTTGATTAAAATCAGAAACAAATTGGTTAACAAAATTAATCTATCCTAGGAAAGAATGCATTTATTTTTGTTATGAGGCAAAGAGATTTCAAAGATTGCCTTAATCCTATCATGATCAATGGAAATTCCTTCTTTAAATACAATAAATACTAGGAGTTTTCCTTCACTAAGAGAAAAGTATGACTTCTTGGGATTTAGTGAGATTCTGTACTTTTTGCACCGTTCAAATATATGTTTTAAATCAGGGAAATGATTACTCCTTTTCTTGGAATATATGGTTATATCATCCAAGTAAACACCAACTTTTTTATTTATCAGATCCCTGAAAGCGATGTCCATAGCTCTTTGGAAGGTTGCTCCTGCATTTATTAATCCGAAGGCATTTTCTGGTAGGCATAAGTTCCCCATTTAGTTCTGAAAGTAGTTTTCAACATGTCATTTGGGTGAACCAGGATTTGGTTACATCTTGAGAAACCATCAAGGAAAGACATAAGTTTAGAACCAACTACTGATTGTAGGATTTGTTCCATAGGTGGTATAGGAAAGTTGTATTTTTCAAAAGCTTTATTTAAATTCCTAATGTCAATGCAAATGCGTATGTCACCATTATTCTTCCTGAAAAGTACCAAGTTTGAAACCCATTTAGAATGCCTAACTGGAAAAATTATTTTGGCCTTAAGAAGTTTTTTCAACTCGCTCTTGATTTGATTTTCTAGTTTTGGATGAATTTTCCTCAATTTCTGCTGAACAGGTTTGACATTAGATACCATTGGAATAGTATGTTGAATGATGGAGGTATCATAAGTTATAAGATATTCATAACTCCAAGCGAAAACATTTTTGTATCTCTTCAACAAATGAATAAAGGCCACTCTTTCATCTATTACGAGGCAAAGACCTAAATTGATGTTATGGGGTTTAAGATCTGTCCCAAGGTTTAATAATTCAAACCTCACAGTTGAACTCTGAAGTTTACATTTAGTAACCTTCTTAAATCTATCCTTTAAATCATACAGATCTTCCAGCTTTACCGCAGACTTAGGTAGGGAATTTTCTTCAGTTGATTGATTCAACTATCTATTATGTTCATCTTCATCAATTATTTGATCATTGTATGGCCCTTCAGATGTTATAAAACTTAAAATGTCTTCGTCATCATTAAACACATGCCAAATAGTGACACTGTCAGGAATGGTTGGGTGAAAAATTAATTCAATTGAAAATCTATCTGGACTATAATATTCAGGTGGAATGATTCTCGATGCTACATTAGCTATTAGGTCAACACTAGCATTTTGAAGTCTTGGGATAGGATAAATATTAAATGCTAGAAAATGTGAAGTGAGGGTTTGAATGAGAGATTGATAATTCTTCAAATGACCAGAGACACAATAAATGGTGTTTCTCACCTATTTTACAACAATTTCTGAGTCTCCAAACACTTGAAGGTATTTCACACCAAGACCTATTTCTTTGTACAAGCCTTGGACCAGTGCTTCGTACTCAACAATATTATTTGTGCATTCAAACTCTAAAATACATGCAAGCATTATTTTTTCTCCTTTTGGAGTTATTAAAATGCATCCTGCTCCTGCACCATCACTGGATTTAGAGCCATAAAAATACAAAATCCAAAACAAATATTTAACTATTGGTTTATCTACAATATTTACACATTTGGATGAATCTGTCTATGAAAATTCTTCAATTTGGGAAGTGACAGAATTGATTGAGAAAGGAGATTCTTGCACATTAAAACTACCCAAAAAGGATTCAGAAAAATAGTTCCCAAGGATATTATTGGTGAAGACCACCGATTCATTTTCTTATTTAAAATAAGTTACTGAATGTTTCATATTCTTTTCTCGATCAATTAGATTTTGATTAGGCTTTCCATTGTAAGGAAGCCACATATGAGACCAGTCTGTGGCAAAATAACGATGAAGCTTTTAAGACCAATATCTACTTAGAATCAAGTCGTAAAAGTCAGGAATATCATCAACAAATATATCAATAATTTGTCATACTTTGGAATTGGAAGAAATTTTTATGAGAACATAATTAATTTACTCCAATACCTTGAATTTAGTTCTTTCAAGTTGAACAATATGAACAACATAATTTTGGGGTGAAATATTTAGTTTCAGGAAAACTAAATAAGCAATTATATTTGAAGATGCCTGAGAATCCACCAAGAAATTATGCACATTTTTATTGAAGATCACAAAAGTTGGTAATAAAGGAGGAGCATGGGAATTTTACCTATCCCCAATTAATATAGCATTAGTGGGATCTATATTTTCTGAAGAATCATTGGGAGGATTTCCTTTTCCTTTAGAAGCTTTGGATGTGACAACAATAGGTAAAGGAGATGCAAGGACTACATTCAATTCCTTCGGTAAATTTTTTTGTTGTTGCTTTAATTTAATTACTTCATACAAGGAAATAATAGCTTTTAACTTTTTCATACATTCTACTATATTATATTCTATGGTATCAGAAACCACCAAAGTCTTAGATGTGGATGGAGAATTTGAAGAATATGGAATTAATTGAGAAGATGTAGAAGGAGATTTTTTATTTAGACCTTTATCTTTAGTAGTAGAAGTAGAGGGTTTCTGCTTTTGAATTGACTGAAACGAGTCTGCAGGTCCTTTACTTCTTGTGTTAACAGGTAAATCTTCATGATCTTCTTCATTACCAGAAGTTGGAAGAATAAAATCCCATAATCCATGCACTTCAACTAATTATTCATCTAGGGAGTCAACAAAAAATAATGTTGTTTCTTCTTCATATTTGTCTTGATTAGATTCAACATTGGATATGATGTTTGGAGGCTGAGGATTTGATGTTTGAGCTTTCTTAAAAGACCTAAAAGGATTCTTAGAAGAATCAACTACCTGTTTCTATATTTCCACCATTTCATTTGACATGGATTTAAGGACATTTTGCAATCCTTCAAGATCAAAGCGATCTTTATGATTTTTCTTCTTTGGTTCATCCTTCAATGTGACCTTCTTTGTTTTTCTTTCTTCTTGAGAAGTTTTCATTTCTAATGCAAGTATCCTTTTCTCAATAGACATGACTTCTTTCATGTTTTTCACTAAGGTGGATTTATTAGCTCTGTCTACAAAAATTGCGATATTGGAAGGAAGAGAGGAAATGTACCATTCTATTTGCACATCAACACCAGGATATGAGGTAGTTGGGATCTTGTTTAGCAATTTTTTAAATCTGGAATTAAAATCTTTGATCTTTTCACTTGAATTTGATTTTAGATTGGAAATATCATTGATAAGAGTGGTGGTTGTATGATCATCACCAAAATTAGTTAAGAATTACTCTTCAAATATATCCCAACTGGAAATAGTTCCTGATGGTAATGAAAAGTACCATGAACATATTTATCCTTTAAAGGTATAAGTAAATAACTTAACTACACAATCTTCTTCAGCCACTCCATTGAGATTTATTTCCAACATGAAATTATGGTGATGTTCCTCGACATGGAGTCCATCATCGGGATTATACTTAGGTAACTATCTTACAGGGTGCTTAGATAAATCATGAAGAGGTCCTGCTATTTGAACAACTCCTGGATTTTTCCATGGTCTAACTGTCATTATAGGAGTTGTGAGAATAGAAGATGTTGTAGGAGTTCCAGAGGTTGATGCAATGGTAGAAGAAATAACCCCTGAAATAGTACTTCTTGTGATAACACTATTTGATTGAGTTTGAGGAATATGAATAGATGAAGTGATTGGTTGGGAAGAAGGAAATGAAGGAGGAATGAATGGTGGAGTTTGTGGAGGTGACGAAGAAGTAATCTCACTAGTGGATGATTGAGCTTCTAATGCAGGGCTTTTCCTTTAGTGAGAATTAAGAGGAAAATCAAAAGGAATTATTCCAAGTTTTTCACTTTGAGACTAAGTTAATACACCATAAATTTGTAAAGAGGAAGTTATACTTCCTTCTGAGGGTTCATATTGAACATGATTTTATTTTGAAATGGAAATTTCTTATAATTTCTTAATCAAAGTCTGGAAATTGGGTGAATCTGGAGTATAATCTTGAGGGATTGCCTTAGGAAGTGTACTAGGATATTTAGGATGCGATTAAACAACTTTAGATCTAGAGGTTGGATACTTTGAGTGAGATCTTGAAGTTGTTGGATATATATGGAGGGGTAATGACTCTTTTGATGGCATTTAGATTTAAGATTAGACCTTCATTCCATTTACAGTCTTCATGCCCTCCTTCTAGCACCAAAAATGTTGAAGGCTCGAAAATCACTGCTTCAACATTGGGGATAGCCACCCAATCGGGAACTTGAAAACCATTCCTTTTCCGTTTGGAATAGTGGCTCCGATTAGAGATATTGGGACCAGTTTCTCTTTAAAATATAATTGAGTGGGTGTGAGATATAACATAATGAATTGGAAGTGATAAATGAAGGTAACAACAAAATTAAGTATGTATATGTCTATTTATCTATATGCTGGGACTTAATTATACTCTTTATATGCAATTTCAAAGATTTTATTAGGTGAAAGATAATATAGATTGTCAAACACTTAAAGAAGTAAATGCAAGTAAGATGATTAATTTTATTAAATAGTCAATCAAAATAATTGTTAAATGCATATCACATGAAATATTTGATTGTTTCATACATATATTTAAGGATGGAAATCTCACACATTCATTAGTGAATTACTGCTCAATTATATCTAAAGAAAATAAATAACGAAACAATCTAAAGAGAAATGTGACTATCAATCACATGTGAACACAACAATCATATAAATATAAAAGTACCTGATATATCTGTTGTGAAACCAACTCCAAAAATAGAAGAAAAGAGAGATAAACACCTTAGAAACCAGAGACTTTGAGGGGGAAACCTCAAATACATTACATAATTGAAAAATTCTTGGATGATACAAATGAAAAAATATCCTTTCTATATATAGGAGTCCATGGGGCCATAATGTAATCCTAGCCGACCTAACAATAATAATTTAAGGGCACAATAATAACAATATGGGGGTTACAGGGGTACAACAATAACAATAAGGGGGTTACACTAACAACAATAAGGGATTATACTAGTAATATAGGGACCTAACATGCTCCTCTCTTTCAAAAAAGTTTTGTCCTAAACGCTTGAGTAGCTCTGGATGCTTTTGTATAAAATTATCATCCTCCCATGTAGAATCTTCAGTGGGTAAGGTCTTCCATTTGATGAGATACTCTGAAAGTGATCGATTTCGTAGTTGTTGAGTTCCTGTTTCTGTGAGTGCTTCAGGTTCCAATATGGTTTTTCCTTCCTCATAAAGTTCTGACAATATTGTTTTAACTAGAAGTTTTTCCCCTATAACATTTTTTAAGCATGAAACATGGAAAACGAGATGCACTCGCGAAGAAGCAGGAAGCTCCAATTTGTATGCCATAGCACCAATATTTTGCAAAACCTTGTAAGTACCATAGTACTTTGGCGATAATTTATTATCCTTCTTAACTTGCTTGAGGGAAATTTGTTTGTATGGGTTTAGCCGTAAAAATACCCAGTCTCCCACATCAAAAATTCTCTCACTGCGATGTTGATCTGCCTGTTGTTTCATTCGATTTTGTGCCAAATTTAGGTTATCCTTTAAGAGTTGGAGAACTTCTTGTTGATGCTCGATGTGATCCTCCACTGCTTGAACCCTAGAATTTTCCCTTAAAGAAGATGCGATGGATGGTGGATGATATCCATAAAGTGCCATAAATGGGGTCATTTTTGCTGCAATATGGAAGGAAGTGTTATACTACCATTCAGCGAGAGGTAACCACTTGACCCATTGTGCTTGCTTATCAGATACAAAACAAAGAAGATATCCTTCCAAACATTTATTCACTATCTCTATTTGACCATCGGATTGGGGATAATAAGATGAGCTCTGAGCTAGTTGAGTACCCAAACAAGAAAATAATTTCGTCCAAAAATTTCCTCTAAAAATGAGATCTCTATCACTTACAATAATCTTTGGCTTTCCATGTATATTTTGAATGGTTTCCATAAATGCAGTAGCAAATGTACTTGCTTTAAATGGATGAGATAATGCACAAAAGTGTGCATACTTGGTAAGTCTATGAACTACCACCATGATGACACTCCTTCCTTCAGAATTAGGTAAACCTGTGATAAAATCCATTGAAATCTCCTTCCAACGTTGACTTGGAATGGATAAAGGTTGTAGAAGACCCAAGGTCTTAATTGTCTCAACTTTCTTTTGTTGGAAAACCAAACATTTTGCCACAAACTTTTGAATATCAGATTTAAGGCCATCCCAAAAAAATTCTTTCTTCAGCCTGTGGTAAGTTTTTAAAAATCCTGAGTGTCCTCCTAAAGGAGAAGTGTGCAATTCCAAAAGAATATTTTGTTTCAGTTGGGAATTCTTGCAAATATATAAGCGGTCTTTGTACCATAACGAATCATTTTTCCAACTAAATGTATTAGATGTACTGGGATCTTGCTGCAACTTTTGAATGAGAGTCCAAACTTCTTCATCCTTCTTCCATTCATCCCTTGCTTCGGTTATCCAATATAGTTGGATAATTGAAATGGCACAAAGTAATGCTTCCACCTCTTCATCCTTTCTTGAGAGTGCATATGCAACAACATTTAGCTTCCCTTTTTGTAGATGATTTCAAAGTCATAACCCAACATCTTTGTGACCCATTTTTGTCGATCTTCTGAAGATAGCCTTTGTTCCAAAAAGTGTTTAAGACTATCATGATCAATTTTTACCTTGAAGTGTCTTCCCATTAGGTAAGATCTCCATTTCTTTAGAGCATGCAGTATTGCCAACATTTCCTTCTCATAAATATCCTTTTGTAAAAACTTTCCTTTGATTGAACGACTTTCAAATGCAATGGGTCTTCCTTCTTGCATTAAAACAACACCAATTCCATTTCCTGAGGCATCACATTCCACAATAATGGTTTTTGTGAAGTTTGGCGTAACTAATACTGGTGCTAGGCACATTGCCTCTTTAAGATGTTTAAAGGCCTTAGTTGCTTTAGGTGTCCATGAAAATGCATTTGTATTCAATAATGTTGTTAGAGGTGCTGCTATTCTCCCATAATTCTTAACAAACTTGCGATAATACCCCGTTAACCCGAGAAATATTCACAACTTCTTTATGGTTGTGGGGACTTTCCATTCCTTAATGGCTTTAATTTTGTTAGGGTCTACCTTAACACCCTCGTGAGATACAATATGACCCAAATATTCCACCTCTTGTACTCCAAAGAAGCATTTGGATGTTTTTGCATATAATTGTTTCTCCTGCAATAGTTTGAGCACCCTATCAACATGTTCAACATGATCCTTCCAAGACCTACTGTAGATTAGTATATCATCAAAAATACTAGCACAAATTTTCTAAGGAAGGGTTTGAAAATGGAATTCATCAACCCTTGAAATGTAGAAGGTGCATTGGTAAGGCCAAAGGCATGACCAAAAATTCATAATGACCCTCATGAGTTCGAAATGCTGTTTTTGGAATATCTTCAGTCTTCATTCTAATTTGATGATATCCTGAACGAAGATCCAACTTAGTAAAATAAATTGCTCCATGTAATTCATCCAATAATTCATCAATCACAGGAATGGGAAATTTATCTTTAATAGTGAGCTTATTGAGCTCCCTATAATCCGGACACATGCGCCATGATCCATCTTCTTGTGCACCAATACTACTGGAGCAGAGAAAGAACTTTGACTAGGTTGAATTATACCAGCCTCTAACATTTCTGCAATTATACGTTCAATTTCACTCTTTTGGACATAAGGATATCTATAAGGCTTGATGTTTGGAGGAACACTTCCTGGAATCAAATGAATAGCATGATCATGATCACGAATAGGTGGGAGTCCTTTGGGAGTATCAAACACCTTGGAATGATTATCCAATACTTTTTGGAGATATGGAGTGTTACACAGTAATTTGTCACCGTCCCTACCATTCCCCGTCCCGCACAATGGAGGACCCATTTTGTGACCTGTGAACATTGTTATGCCTTGAAATTATCATCAATGCATTCCTCTAAACATGAGCTTCAATTACCCTAAAGACATCTCCTTGCAAAAAATCATGAAAACATCTCCTTTTGCATTGGCGCGGGCAGACAGTTCATCACTCGCGCCAATGGGGAAAATCCTACAAAGAGGCCGCGCCAACTGGCGCTCTGTCCCAGAGCAGCAGTCGCGCCAGCCAATTTAAGGAGTGTTTTTTAAATAAATATGGCGGAAGTTGTGTTTCAACAAACTCAGAAACCATTGCCTATCTTGAGTTGGGAGGTTTGGCTACGGGAGTTCCATGGAAGGGAAGTGGTTTTCCACCTCTCATGGAACCTTCCTTGATGATAGGGCCAATCCCACAATAATAGGGATCCCAACTCCCTCCTTCCCCATCTATAAAAGCTTGCCTATTGCCATTGCAAGCTATTCTTGAAGTGCCTAAGCTCTGAATCTCCAAATTCCCAAGAGTCTTTGTGCTGTAAGAGCCCTCTTTCTTCCCTTAAGGCCGACTCAAGTAAGGAGACTATCGTCGAGAGACTCTAGAGAGGTTTGCCCTTTCCCTGGTGAGCTTTGCGAGACGTGAATGACTGGAGACCCATCCGAAGGAGACCGCGACGTCAGAACATTGGTTGTACTCTCTTTCGATTGTTATTTAATGAATGATTACGGTTATGGTTCCACTCTGTTTTCACTTATGTTAATATGAGTTATATCCTTTCTGACTGATATATAGTTGCGTATTTTGGATTTTATGATTGTATTCGTGTTGTTTCTTGCATGTGCAGGTGTCCATCTGCGGAGATCGTGGGAGGATCGTGATCTGCCGAGGCTGAGGAACGGGGAACGCTCTCTTCTACGGATCATAGCATTGGATTCCAGGTAGGCCTCTATCTTTGCTCTTTTATTCGTAACTAGGAACTTGCACTCTAACATTTGATGATTGTTGCTAGACCCCTGCTGGGCTAGTAGGGATCGCCTCTGTCCGCAGATGGGATTTACCTCCTCAACAGTTTTGCGACTCTACTGGGGAATCGTCTAGTTTTCACTGTCCCGTTTAGATTGTATCGTTTTGATTGTTTTATGATTTTCCTTGCTTGGTTAGCCTTCTGGGTTGGGTTCTTTTGCTGTTTTTTGCTTCTTGATTTGCTTAGTTTACCTTGATCTGCTTCTGGAGTAGTTCTTTTTTATTTTTGGCTGAGAAACTCGATTGGCGCGCTTTTTAGCCCGACAGTCGCGCCAATTGGCGCATGTTGCTTTTCTATTGCCCACATCAATTGCTTGCTGGCGCCAGTTGCAGCCTTACAGTCGCGCCACTCCTGTAGGGTTTTTGAGTTTGCTCAGTTTTGAGCTCTCTAGGTCTGATCAATGTTTTTCTTCTTGATTTTCCGACTACTTGAGTGTGTTGGAGTCCTGTTTGACTGGGAATTTGCCTTCGTCCTTTGGTTGTTTGCTTTTATCTATTGATTTCACGTTTTAAGCCCTAGGGCATCTAGTGGCTTTGTGTATCGAGCCCTCCTTGGGAGTTTTGGTGTTTCGTTTATCCAGTCAGCTCTCTGATTGCTCCTCTGCATTCTTTTAGTAGTTGTTCACTGTTTTGTTGCGATTTTTGGGTGATTGCTCGTTTCTTCATTCAAATTTCGTTTGGTCTTCCTTTGGGCCTAGATCACACGGTCCATTGGAGCCTTTGAGTCTTTTTCTTGGTTTTGAGAGACTTTGGTCGATTTGGGATCTGATTGCTCGTGTCATTGAGTGAAATTTGTTCATTTTTCTCTCTCAATATCGTTTCTCAAGTTGTTCCGTTTATTTTCAGTTTGTTTAGTGTATCTAGCTATCAAACATTGAAAATTACAAAAAAAAAAAATCTCTTTTGCTTTTGGTTGATTAGTGCAAATTGAAATTTTTCGATTTTACTAGTAATTAGTGATTGGAATGGAAAATTTTCGATTTCATTAGTTGCATTAGAGATCTCATTATTTGTCTTCCGATCATTTTGTTTGTGTAAAGACTCTCAACTCTTCTGTAGCTAGTTTTCATCGAACGAAATGGTGTACTGTGGCATGTAGCTTTGCATTTAGGAGTTTTTGAAACAACACATTCGTTAGGGCCTGAAAACTGAAACCTAATTGAAGATCAACTTTAAAATCTATTCAATTAACCTAAGGCAGCATTGAAATCTAACGAACCATATTTAGAGGTCTAGGCTAGAGACTTGTTCCGGCGTCTTTAAACCTAGCAGCTGTCGTTCGCCTTTTGGCTTTAGACAGCGCTAGCACGGACTTGTGCTCCTCGTACCGTCGCGTATATAAAGGGAGACCCCTCTAGGTTTTCAATCCTTTATCCACAGGAAGCCGAGTCTGCCGCCCTATACCCGTGATACACCGAACACAACATTCGGGGAGATTGCCTGCACGTACGGAAAGTCCTTGGTTGATTTCTTCTTCATTATTAAAACCAAGGTGTATATTGCAGTTCATGGTTATTTGGTACACCCTTTGTGCCTAGTATTCCTGAGCAGTCATTTGGTCTTTTCTGACTCCCTAAATTTGAAAAGACCGTCAAGCGCTTGTCCTTTCACGCTTGTGTCAAATCTGAAAGAGATAGAGTCATCTTTTATCATTTCTCGACTCTTAAAACATGAAACGGTGAAGTTTCTTATTTTTCAATGTGGTAAAAATTAATCACCCACGATTATACGCCCTGTTAGATATTGCTTGTTGACCATTTGATCGTGTGTCTTGACTCTTTTTCAGCCCGTGTGTGTGTTTGCTTCTTTTTCTCTGGTCGTTTGCCATAGTGGTGGAACCTTCGGTTTCGTCTATTGGTAGTCCTTACACGGACGATTCTTCAGAGGCTTCCCAATCCTCTGCTGAACCGCAGCAGCCTATTGTTTTCGAGTTTCCTGACGGGGGACCGGTTCTTGCTGAGCAACCCTTTGGAGGAACAGTTGAGTTCAATTGGCCTTTTTCGGACCCTGTGTCTGAATTGAGATTAGGAGCTGATTTCCTTTCTCTTACATCAGGTTCGCCTTTTGTTGCTGTTGTATTTCCTCCTATTCCTCGCCGTCTCTTGCGAGATTTAACGGCAGGATCAACCATGAGTGATTCTGGTGAGGAAATCCCAGCGTCTGGTGAAGACTATCAGCTCTTCCCACAAAGATTGTTTCAGGGAGACAACTCTGAGATGGATGACATGTCAATAGCCAGTCCTTCTTTACCACAGGGATACAGGTCTCTGGGTCAGATCATTTCCGCCGCAGCCTCTATGGGAGTGTCATCTCCTTTCTCGAGGCCAGCTGCTACTACACCCGGGGTATCTCCTCAGACGCCCGTTACTTCTGTTCCCGTCCGGCCCACTGTCTGTGTGGCTGCCTCTTCTCCTATTGTCACGACATCCGCTGCGAGGGCTGTGCCAACTCCTGAAGATGTTTATCTAGCCACTGCTATACCGGAGAACGTCTCTCCGGAGGAGTATCGGTTGTCTTTGCAACAACCGAACGCCGAGGTTGGACCATCCTCCCAAGATCCTAACCGCTCTTACTTTTCGCACTATGCACAGGATGGTACACCCGTGTATGCTTTCCCAGGTCAGTATGATGAGCACAGGGAGATTTTACATCTACCCGCTCCTGAGGCTTACCTCTATGCTCAAGGTCTACCTTATAACCAGGATTACAACCCGCAGGGGCAACCTTTCCAAGGCCAACCTGCGGGCCAACCTGGCTATCCTTATGACCCACAGGGGCAGCCCATTCCGGGCTATCCTGCGGGCCAGAAAGGGCCGTCATACGGTCCGCAAGGACAGTACTATAGCCCTTCAGGTTAACCTGTACAGCCTCAGCCAGGGTACCAACCAGGACCGGTCTATGGTCCTGGGGGGCAACTCCAGCCTCCTCCACCAATGAAACCGCAGTATCCTGTTGTTTCTAACGTTGCATATCAGCCGGGACCATCCTATGGTTCTGCTTCAGGTCAAACCGGTTTTCAGCAGGCACCTGGCCCTATTCCACCACCAGGCCAACCGGCCCATCCGGTACAACCTGGTGTTCCGCCTCCAGGCTAACCGGCCCATCCGGTACAACCTGGGGCTCATTCACAACCAGGCCAGCCTGCTCAACCGGCGCCACCTGTCTATCCGGGTCAAACTATTCATTCAGGGCAGCCCTATCAGTCGGGTCAACCTGTTCACTCAGGGCAGCCCGCTCATTCTATTAACCCTGCTCAGCAGCCGACTCATTCAATGCCGCAGCCAAATCAACAGCTGCGCCCTACGTATCAGGCTCCACAGGGTTCAACTTTTCAGCAGCCTACTCATCCTTAGGGTGGTTATTATCCACATGGTCAATCTCAACCGAATTACAACCACCCCAGAAGCTCTCAGTATTATCCTCCTCCACCCGGTTTTACCTATACTCAGCAGCCAAATCCAAACGCTGCTTACACCAGGCCGACATATAATCAGGGTCCGTACCCTGGTTAACAGGCCCCACACTCTGGTTACCAGCATCCAAATAAGTCTGGTTATACGACCTACACCCCCTACGGTCAGAATCCTGCGGGACAGAACCCATGGGGGCAAGGATATTCACAACCATTGTGGAGTACAGGTAACGGTCCTCATCCTGGGTCTGGCATGCCGGTCAATCCGCCATTGCCGTTCCTGGCCACCTTGGAGTTGCTGGATGTTTCAAAATTAACCAATGATCCGATTTTACATAATCTGTATTGGCCTCCGGTTCCCACCAAGATACCAGGTGATTGCCCCAAGTTTGAGGGAAAAGCTGGAGAGGACCCCCAGGCGCATGTGATGACGTATCATCTTTGGTGTTCGTCTAACTCTTGGGTCGACGATTCGATTTGCCTGCGCCTCTTCCAGCGTACTTTAATTGGAGCTGCTGCTAAGTGGTATATAGAGTTATCCCGCGGCATTTTCCAAGATTTCAATTCTTTAGCCATGGCTTTCCTCACGCACTTCCAGTTACCGGTTCGTTATGAAGCCGGGACGCACCTCCTGACTTCTCTGAAGCAGGACAAAGCCACTCACATCTCTGATCACATTCATGAGTGGCGGCGCCATCGTAGACTGATAGTGTTTCACATACCTGATCAGATACTGACTCACTGGTTCACCACCTCCTTTGTGAATAAAATTGCTCAGGATATTGTGATGGGAGCATGTGTGACGGAGGAACAAGCCATTGCGCGTGCCCAATATCTGGATCTTGTATATTCTCAGTCCGACACACTTTATGATATCTTGCCTGATGCCCCGTGGTTTGGAACCTCTACGGCTCCGCCTACCCCCGTGGTGGATGGTGTCATTGGTTCTGTCTCTCAGAATTCGAAGAAATCTTCGAATGGGAAGTAGAAGTCTAATTCTTCCAACAATGCTCCTGCTAATCCTGCCTCGTCCGATTCTGGTAAAACCGCGGAAGTGAATGCCGTTCAGGCCAATCCTACGGAGAAAACTTCCAAGGGGAAAAAGAAGGGCAAAGGCAAATCTAAATCTGATGCCCCGAAGCCAGAATCTAAATCTCGTACTGAGGATGGCTCTCAGCGTAAACCGAAGTACCCTTGCCTCATTTGTGAAGGGGACCATTATACTAAGGATTTTCCACGACGATTCGAGGTTAGTCAACTTCTTAAGGGCCCTAAAGGGACTCTGGCTGTTTTAAAAGAGCCATTTCCATCTCAGCAGACCCAGATGGTCAAACAGCCGTCACCATCTGCACCGTTTGGGTCTCAGGTTTTCATGATGAAGAGTGTTTCACCTATCTCTGTCGCTACACGGTCGAAGGATTACAACGAATCGCGGCAGGCACCTGGGAAGGCAGTTGCGGATGGACCGCCTCCCCTACCTGCCTCCGGTTCGTTGGAAATCGAGAAGCCTACTCTTGAACCCGTTGTGAAGCCACCCTCTAAAGGTGTCCTTCGAAGATCTTCTTATAATCTGAATGCTCGTGCCGCTCAACATTACAACATTGTTGAGGATTTGGCACAGGCGCCGTCTGCCATGTCTGCGCTAGAAGTTCTTCAAAGTTGTCCTTCGCAACGAAAGGCTTTACTGTCTGTGATCGGGGGCATCGATCCCGCCGACTCAAGTCTTCTCACTTTTGATTTAGAGAATTTCACTCCCCGGCTTCCACTTCAAATCGCCCTTATTATTCAAGTCAGGATTAACGGTCTGAAAATTCATAGGGCCATCGTGGATGAAGGTGCATCTACCTGCGTTATGTCCTCCGCTTGCTGGAAGGCCATTGGCTCTCTAGCCCTTTCGTCATCCCCCAATGCCCTTGAGGCATTTGATGGTCGGGAATCCAAACCCCTGGGTGTTCTCGAGAGTCTAGCGATCACATTACAGGGGAAAACTGTCAACGTGGAAGTGGAAGTGGTTGACGCTAAACTCAACTACAATATACTTCTTGGCCGCAGCTGGACCCATGCCATGCTCTGCGTGCCGTCCACCGTCTTTCGATTCATTAAGTTCCCTCACGAGGGCAAGATTGTCACAGTGGATCAGTTGTCATTTTTCACCTCTACCTCTGAGAACAACGTGCCATACGTGGATCAAATTCCGAATCCCCCGGACAGTGTGGGACCTGGTCTCTTCAAAGACCCGGTCCTCATGGGTATTTTTCCTGCACCGCCACTGCACACCGCTCAAGTCAACATTATGTCCAGGTCCGATGACCCTTGGCTTATTCCTACACCTGAGCAGGTGTTTGAGTTTGGAGAATCAATGCCCTTGACGCCAGTAGAGATCAACTAATGTGAAATTGTTGCTGCATCTGATCCTCCACCTCCTCAGCATGCTCCTTTGAGCATGGCTCTCGACATCTACTCTCAATCCCCCTGGCTTGGTCAGGCTAATTCACCTAATCCTCTCAAAGAGACTTTTCCTTCCGATGAGGCTATCATTGAAACTATGTCTCTTGAAGAGCTGCCTTGGGGCGACGGACATCATCACTCCTCTTTTATGCCTAGCTTGGGGGCAATGACTGACTATCTGGAGCGTTATGCTACTCAGGTTCCTACCCCTCCCCTTCAAACGCCCATTTTGACGCACGAGGTTTTTTCGGAGGGTAACCTGAGTAACATTACTCAAACTATCCCGATCAACATCTCCGTTAAACCGGGGATCGTTGAGAATATTCACTTGGGTGTGACTTGTTCTCCCGATGAGATTCAAGTCTATACTGAGCTTTTCAAAGAATTCAGAGATGTTTTCAAGGCGGGTCTCACGAGGAAATGCGATTGATCCCGCGATCGTAGTGCATGAGATTCAACCTATCCAGTATAAAACCCGCGGTACTAACGCTACGCCCATGCATCCTCGAAAGCCGCCGCTTATCAAGGCGTAAGGTTGAAAATTTCAACGCCGCTTTATTTATCCCATCCTCAGCTGCACGGGTGTCTAACATCGCTCCGCCGACAAAAAGCAGTGGTAATGACAGAGTCCGTCGATATTATGGCATCAATCGCTACTTCACCCAAAGGATAATTATCCCACTCCGTTTATAGACCAGATCATCGACGAATGTGTCGGAAGTGAGATCTATTCCTTAATGAACAGTTTCTCAGGATATAATCAGATCAATATTTCACCTGAGGATCAACACAAGACCACATTCATCTGTCCGTGGGGTACTTTCGCGTATAAAAAGCTCCCGTTCAGCTTAAAGAATGCTGGAGCCACTTTTCTGCGTGCGATGTCCTACGCTTTTCATGACATTCGCCATATCGTTCAGCCTTATCTGGATGACTTGCCAGGCCATTCGGCTAAGCGAGAGGACCATCCTGAGCATCTCCGCCAGATCTTTCTTCGCTGCAGGCGCTACAACATCAGGCTCAATCCTCATAAATGCGTCTTCTGCATTGATTCTGGCCGTCTTTTAGGATTCATAGTCTCGAAGGACAGAATTCGCCTTGACCCCTTAAAGGTCGAGGCCATCATAAATCTACCATCACCCTCCTTCCTATATCAGTTACAGAGTCTGCAAGGGAAAGTGAACTTTCTTTGGCGCTTTATCCCGAATTATGCCGAGGTGGCCAAAGGATTCACTCGTTTATTAAAGCAGAATGTTCCCTTCCATTGGGACGAAATCGCTCAGCAATCCTTTGAGAAGCTGAAGACGTTGCTTGTCAATGCTCCGTTGCTTCGTCCTCCGGACTACCACCGCGACTTCACTTTATATCTTGCCGCCGCATTTAGCACCATAGCCATGGTCTTGGTGCAGGATGACGATGATGGTGATGAACATGTTGTTTATTACCTGTCACGGAACCTTATCAATCCGAAAACGCGTTATGCTCATGTCGAGAAGTTGGCATTAGCAGCAGTACATGCTGTACATCGCTTTCGCCATTACATCCTTTTGCGTACGATAACAGTGGTTTCAGACTGCAACCCTATGACGTATATTCTTTCTAGACAATTACTGGGGGGCAAGTACTCCAAATGGATTGTGATCCTGCAGGAGTTTGACTTAGAGTTCACTACCACTAAGTCAACTAAATCACTGGTCTTCGCGGATCTGATATGTTCTCTCCCTACAGACTCTTCTCCCTCACACTCTGAAGACCATATACCGGACGAAACGCTTTTCCTCATCAGTACTCGTGACCCTTGGTACGGTGACATAATAGTGTATCTTCAGACCTCAACATTTCGGTCTGAGTTGGATAAAGCTGCCCGCCGTCGGATTCGGCACCAGTCCCAACTCTACCGTGTAGTAGGAGATACCTTATACCGCATTGGAGTAGATTCGGTGCTCCGGCGATGCCTAACCTTGGAAGAGGCTGAAAAGGTCCTAAATGACTGCCACAGCGGCGCCTGTGGTGGACATATGTCCGGTTATGCTACTGCCCAGAAGATTCTGCGAGCAGGTTATTCTGGCCTTCCATATTCAAAGACTGTATCACTGCAGTCCGTAAATGTCATGCGTGCCAGATATTTCAACGCAAGATGCGCGCGCCGCCTTTACCATTGCATCCCGTTATTACCGTCGGCCCTTTTGCGAAATGGGGCGTGGATTTTATGACGTGTAACCCTCACTCGGCCGGGGGGCATAAGTATATAATTTTCGCCGTCGACTACTTCACCAAGAGGGTCGAGGCGATGCCTACACTAGCTGCTGACGGGAAAACGACTGCTCAATTTATATTCAACCACGTTATTGCACGGTTCGGGGTTCCTCCAGCCATCGTCACTGATCACGGTACTCATTTCCGAGATTATATGATGGCGGAGCTGACTTCAAGGTTGGGCTTGCGTCACGACAGCTCAACACCATATTACCCTCAGGCGAATTGTCAGGTTGAAGCAATGAACAAGGTTTTGGTCACTATGCTTCAGCGAACAGTTGGTATTCACAAATCCAATTGGCATCTCCAACTGTTCTCAGCTCTCTGGGCATACCGAACATCCACAAAGAGTGCAACTGGGTTCACACCATTTCAATTGGTGTACGGTCTGGAAGCAACTCTTCTGGTGGAATGCGAGATTCCTTCGTTGAAATTAGCTGTGGAAGTTTTACCTAATACTTCTGCTGAGGAAGAACGTCTTCTGTATCTGGAACGGTTAGATGAAACTCGTCGTCTGGCTGCTTTGGTTATCGAAGCACAAAAGAAGAGGGTCAAAACTCATTTTGATCAATCTGTTTCTCCTCATTCCTTTATAGAAGGAGACCTCGTCCTCCTGCACGATCAAGCACATGAAAAGCTTGGAGCCGGTAAGTTCTAGCCTATGTGGCATGGGCCCTATATAGTAAAACGTGTTTTGAAAAACGGGGCCTACGAGCTTATAGATTATGAAGGAGTTCCGCTGGCGCAGCCCAGAAATGGGTTGTAACTCAAAAAGTACTATTCCTGAAGTGATTTCTTGGTGTGGTGTGTGTACATAGGTGTGTGTTTTTCATTTGTGTGCATGTATGGTGTGGTGTGCCTTGTAAACATCTTTCTACTGATCGGGTCTTCCTGGTTGTGCAGATGTCCATTCATCCATTTGTTGGTTTCGCGGATGGTGCCTCCCGCAGTACCAGGAATCTGTCCTCAGCAGCCTGGGTAATCTATGATCCTGCTGGTGAGCTGGTCAACCTGCAAGGAGTGTGTCTAGGACGTGCTACAAACAATATCGCGGAATATAGTGCTGTGTTAGAATTATTAACCGAGGCAGTAAACCTTGGTATCCGTGAATTGCTCGTGTATCTAGATTCACAACTTGTAGTGTTACAGCTGAATGGACACTATTCAGTAAGAAACCCGTCCATTTTACGTCTGTATCTGCGTATTCGATTACTGGAAAGGAATTTTGACTACATTACATATCATCATATACCCAGGCATTTGAATACATTAACAGATGCAGTAGCAAATTTGGTATTAGACAGACATTTGCGCAATTTGTAAATCATCATCACATGTAAAGAAAGATCCATCTAGAAATAGATATGCATATATATATAGATATCGAAATGTTTACATAGAGTGTGTCACATAAAGTCAAAATATACATAATCGTCTTAAGTACATCCGGAGACGATACGTCTCTCAAAAAATAGGTGTGGTATAATCCCTAAGAGCTAATCCGCATGGTGCTCATGATAGCATGTGACTGCACGCACTAAGCGTCTCAGGATTCGGTGGATCCGACTTGGAACTCCCACCGTATGACGCTGGTATGCCATCGGTACGTCCGCCAGCCGAGCATAGTCCAGGATCCCTCGGGCAATGCCCTCGAGATTCTGGATCAACTCCTCTCCTCCGGTGCCCTCTCCCTGAGGATCAGGGGCGAGCTGAGTCCTCCGTGAGATTGGAGACATCCCAGCTGGTCTCTCAAGTCCCACATCTGCATACATATATAAAATGTGTTAGGACGAATGTGTATTAACAAAAAAACATAAAACATAAAAAATTAAAAAACATGAGGTCTTACCCAACTCCTCGTCCCAGTCATCTCCTTCTGGCAGTGGGAGATCTGGGTCTCCGGTGAAGTCAGTTCCTGCATATGGCCTGTCCTCCACTACAATCAGCTGGCGCCGTAACCACCTAAAGAACTCCAGCCTCCAGGACATCTGTTGGCCGCCTCCAGCTCTGGGCATTAGTGCTGCCCAGCGAGCCATTCTTGGCTCTCGTGGTATCGGATCTGCTACTGAGGCCCCTTGGCCCTGGAAGATTGGTAAGCGTTCCAGAATGAACGATACCAGGATAGAACCATAGCCAAACTGTTTCAGTTTAGCTTGTTTGCATTTTGTGAGTTGTCTTTTCATGTTTATTGTTACTGCTATTGCCCAGTCAAACAATAAGGGACTCATGCATTCTGAGGCCAGCAGGAGTTGGGCCTTTGTGGCCTCGTGCGGTGCCTGCGACCCTACAGCCCGCGTGATGGTATGTAGGACAACTCTCAATGCCAGATCGGGGATAGTGTGGATATCCACCTTTTTTCTCCCTGATCCCATTTGTGCTCCTTGGCACACTCGTGCCATCACTTCTTCCATCTTCTCGCCAGATGGTCTACTTCCAGTCAAGACGGGGATCGGACCTCTGCGAGACAATCCGGTGATGAAATACACATCAGAAACCTCCAGCTCCAATACCTGATCTCGCAACTTGAACACTTGTTCATGTTCATCCCAAATACTGATCAAATACTGGAGGAGCTCGGGCTGAGCTCATAGACAGGGTGTAAGGAAGAACTTCTTCAGCCCACAGTTTCTGAGGGCATTCATGCAAGCCTCACTTTCTATGGCCTGTTCATCCTCTTCTCCATGCTCTCGTTCTTTCCATTCAATCACCATTTTTCTTGATTTCCTGCATCCATATGGTCATAAACCCTTAGTTAGATCTCTGATTGGCTTCAAATTTCATTTAATTTGGTTAAAATCTCGAATTTTTAGGCGGAATTTTAGGTTCGGCCACTGGCGCGGCTGTTTTGTGAACAGTCGCGCCATGTGGCGCGAGCCCTCTGCATAAAAGAGCCCATTGGCGCGGGTCCATGCCCGATACCCGCGCAAATGAGCGCAGCCCTAAAATTTCAAAGAGTGGCCACAGAGGGCTGATACATAAGGGAAAACTATTAAAAAATGGATGGAAATGAAGAGCAGGGAAGCGCCTCTTACCTGTAGTAGACGAGAATCTGAATGGTCAACCGGATCTGTCGCAATCGCCGTCAGAAGTTTGCACTCCAAATGGACCACTGCTGCTTTTTACCAAGGTGAATAGTAAATGTAATTTTATTTTTACCATTTTGGCATATTTATAACTTTTTCGACATAAAATGAGTTTTAAAAAGTTATTTTTATCAAACATTTTAATATGTTATGTCGAAAATGGGTTTTACGCTTGCTTGGTATGTGCAGCAGCAGGTTTGTGCGACTTTAACGATGGAAACGAGTTGTATTTTATACTTTTTCGGACTCGGTAAATACACGAAAAAGTCACTTTGGAGTCATCTTTCAGCTCTTTTTTGACTCTCTAAACATGAAAAGATTGTCGAGGCCCTTGTCGTTTCGATCTCGTTAAAATGGACACGAATCAACATCTACCCAGTATACGTTTACCCCTTTTTCGGGCTGGGATAGATTGATTACGAAAAAGGAATACCCTAGCCTATCGCGACTAGGAGGTTTTCTTGGATATTGTTTTCTACCTTTTTGGATCTGAGGAACTATTTACGAAAAGGGACCTATGGAGTTTACTTTTCTGCTATCTTTTCAAACTCTCTAAACATGAAAAGACGCCGAGTTCTCCCTTTGTCAGACTCGTTAAACCCTGATGACATCGGATCCAGTCGAAATGACGTTCTCTGAGTTCCTCCTTCCTAGGACTCGTTAAATGCACTAGGATGGATTTGCCCGAAGGGCGGACTTATATTACAAGCATATGCTATCCCCTTCAAGCTTGTTATCAAAAATAATTGGGGTACTCGCCAGAAATGGTGGGGGAAAAATGGAACCATCATCGTTGTCGTCGGCAGTATGTCGCTCTTGAACATGGCACTTGTCTGCATTCGTGTCGGGTTGGGGACATCTCATCTCGTTCCTTCACTTTGCTTCCATGGGTTTGGGTAATCTCTTTTGACCTCTCATCTGTTCACTGCCTCGTCGCCATGACCTTTGATCTGTTGACGTCAAATACTGCCAAGTCCATTGTCGTGCCATTTATATGTTCAAGAGAAGTTGGCCTCTGCGAATATCAACCTTCCTCTATTTCTCATATGGTCCTGATTCACAACAAAACATTATGTTCCTCTGTCTCGTGTCGATGATGTGGGAATCATTATGGCCCACCTTCGATCAAGGTCACTGCCTGTCGACTTCAACTCATTATCCAGGAAGTTGGTCTAGAGACTCCTGATGGTACCTTGGAGCCTGCATGCCTTAATGGCAGGTTCGTCGCATTCGACGTGAGGTTTTCATCATTGGCCTCCGATCGAATGATTCTGCGGGTGTTCGACGTCAGCTCATTTATTCACACGCCGTAGATTGTACCTGTAGTACCTTGAGGACCATTGTCATTATTGGTGGTTTCTCTCGCGTCTGTTAACAGCTTTCATCATTGGCTGGTAATTAGACGATGTTCTTGCATGTTCGACATCAGCTCACATATTCACATGCTCGAACTTGTACTTGTTTGGTCGAGATGGAGCGCAAGACCCTGGATTGTGTCTGTTGTAATCCAGGCTGCGATTGTGGATTATTATCATTATGTACATGACTCACTGATTGGATGGCTGCGACCATACCTGAGTCTATTCATTTGATCCTCGCTGGATGGCTGCGCCCATACCCTGGATCTGAATTATAATGTACTCTGTTTCGGATGGCTGCGCCCATACCGCATATACATCATGTACTTGAGATATCAGTTGTATTTTTCTACGCATTTTTTCCGATGGCGGGGCTTCAGTTGAACATGTTCTCGTAAAGCGTTTCACCCCTCTCTCTCTCGGGCCTCATACTTTAGGGGACATCTATACATAGTAATTTGTCACCGTCCCTACCATTCCCCGTCCCGCACAATGGAGGACCCATTTTGTGACCTGTGAACATTGTTATGCCTTGAAATTATCATCAATGCATTCCTCTAAACATGAGCTTCAATTTACCTAAAGACATCTCCTTGCAAAAAATCATGAAAACATCTCCTTTTGCATTGGCGCGGGCAGAAAGTTCATCACTCGCGCCAATGGGGAAAATCCTACAAAGAGGCCGCGCCAACCAATTTACGGAGTGTTTTTTAAATAAAGATGGCGGAAGTTTTGTTTCAACAAACTCAGAAACCATTGCCTATCTTGAGTTGGGAGGTTTGGCTACGGGAGTTCCATGGAAGGGAAGTGGTTTGCCACCTCTCATGGAACCTTCCTTGATGATAGGGCCAATCCCACAATAATAGGGATCCCAACTCCTTCCTTCCCCATCTATAAAAGCTTGCCTATTGCCATTGCAAGCTAGTCTTGAAGTGCCTAAGCTTTGAATCTCCAAATTCCCAAGAGCCTTTGTGCTGTAAGAGCCCTCTTTCTTCCCTTAAGGCCGACTCAAGTAAAGAGACTATCGTCGAGAGACTCTGGAGAGGTTTTCCCTTTCCCTGGCGAGCTTTGCGAGATGTGAAGGACTGGAGACCCATCCAAAGGAGACCGCGACGTCAGAACATTGGTTGTACTCTCTTTCGATTGTTATTTAATGAATGATTACGGTTATGGTTCCACTCTATTTTCACTTATGTTAATATGAGTTATATCCTTTCTGACTGATATATAGTTGCGTATTCTGGATTTTATGCTTGTATTCGTGTTGTTTCTTGCATGTGCAGGTGTCCATCCGCGGAGATCATGGGAGGATCGTGATCTGCCGAGGCTGAGGAATGGGAACGCTCTCTTTTACGGATCATAGCATTGGATTCCAGGTAGGCCTCCATCTTTGGTCTTTTGTGTGTGGGACTTGTAACATTTGATGATTGTTGTTATAGACCTGAGGCTAGTAGGGATCGCCTCTGTCCGCAGAGGGGATTTACCTCCTCAACATGGAGAAATAGATAATTTTGATGTTGGAACTTCTAGTGAGCATAATTGTGCGAATTACTGCAGACATTTCTTTGCGGAGAAGCTTTCTTATGACATTAGAGCTTATTATCTTTCCTAGCTTCCCTGTGATACCCCGTAATTCAATTTCCTTTCCTTCCGAAAAAAATTTCAAGAAAAGTTCTTGAAAATTAAAAGCTACTGTCCCCAGAGATTGTAACCATTATACTCCTAGTACGACATCAGCACCTCCCATTTGGATGGAAAGCATTGGAATATTAAATACATATTCCCCCATGGATAGCTTGATATTATGGAATTTTCTAGAGAAATTTATAGTTCCTCCATTCGCAACCATCACTTACCATTCTAGTGCCGGGTATAGGAAACAATTCAATTCCTTGGCTACCTTACAATGAATAAAATTATGGGTACTAATTGAATCAATCAACACTATTAACCTTTTTCTTCTTGATATTTCCTTCCATATTGAGAGTTTGAGGAGTGGTAATTCCTGCCAATGCATTACATGATATGGTAGGAATCATTTCTTCTTCTTCTAGGGTTTCTTTCTGGTGTATATCCTCTACTTTTGAAGTTTATTCTTCATTTTATTCCTCCTCTTCACAATCTATGTAAAATAATTTCTTCTCAGCGCACTTATGACCTTTAGTGTATTTGCTATCACAACTGTAGCAAAGCCCTTTTGCTCTTTTTTCTTCCAATTGTTGTGATGTCAACCTTGTAGGTTGTTGAAGTCTAGGAGTAGCAATACTTCCATCTTTATAGATGTGAGTGGTAGGCTTCCTTGTCGCCATAATTTTACATTCAATATTTCTTGCCAACCTGAATGCCTTCCTCAAACTAAGATGGGTTCCCAAACGCGAACTTCATGTTGTATATTATCCTTTAAATTCCCTATGAAGACATCGATCCTGTGTTCCTACGGAAGATATCGATTCTCTTATATTCAATTTTTTGGAAGTCCTCCAATGTGCTCATCACTAGACCTTTTGTTGAGATTTATCAATTGGCTAAAGAAAGTGTTGCTCTTTGTATCCTCATAATGTGCTATCATTTAATTTTTAAAAATTGACCAAGTGATAATTTTTTTATGGGAGAAAAGCCATCAATACCATAAAAATGTATTTTGTTCTAAATGTAAAGTTGCAATGCGTACCTTTTGTGTGTTTTGCACATTATTGAGATCAAAATATTGCTCCATCTATAGTATCCATGTTATGGGATCCTTGCCATCAAACTTCCTCATATCCATCTTTGGAATATGGTGGTTCCTTAATCCAACATTAGAGTTTATGAAATCCACATTCTTTATTTATTTTATTCTTCCTCATGAGTTTCCTCTACTATCTTTTCACCATTAGGAATCATTTCTTGTATCGACTTTGTCAAACCTTCGATGTCTTCTTTTAGATCATTCTTCATGTTTTCCTATTGTCTTTCATTTTTTCTTCCATGTTGTCCATTTTAGCCTCCCGCCATCCATCTTAGTTTCCACGCCTTTCTTCAAACCATCCACATTCGCTTCCATCCCTTTCTTCAAAACTTCCATTTCATTTTTTGCTGCTCTTTGCGAGAGTGAAGTTTGGTGCACTTGCTCTAGTAATTTTGATAGATCATGTTGCAATTCTTCATCTTCATGAGTCATAGTAGAGTATTCTGAGGGCTTAATGGGTGTTGAATTTGTTTTAGGAGGAATTTCAGAACCCAATACTGAAATATATGCTCAATAGGCCCTTGGAATCACTTCAAACTGATTTTTGTTTACATAAAAATTATGCAATTCAGAAACAAATACACACCTTTTTCTTTCTTTTGAGGAGCTTGATATTGAAACTAAAGTATATCTGTGATTTTGGCTCTTCAATATCCCAAATTTGGCACTGCGGTAGCCCTATGAAGCTTCTTTCAAATGCCATAGGTCTGACTTGATTTTTATTCTTCAAGGCAACATTATGTCCAATCTCCCACAATGACCTAATTATGGACTAGTTCAATAGAGCGAACTTGTACGACTTGACACGTGTCACTGTTTTCTCATTTGACTCTAAAATTTAAAGATAGGAAACTATAGTCCATGTGCTTCTAGTCGCTTTTTATATAATTCCAATCCGATGCTCAGAGAGAGAGTTATGAAGATTTTCCCACATTCACCTCTTTGAGATGAAATTTGGGAGCGTGAAAAATCCCTAACTTCCACAGATCATATCTCCAAAAATATTGCGAACAAATCTCTGAAATTTTGAAAACATGTTCCTTGGGATTTTTGCTTCGTTCTCTAAAAGTTTCATCTTTTGAACCTTCGTAGAAAAAAATTTATAGCGAAAATTCCACGAAGACCTGTTTGGAGCAGCGAAACCCTAGAATCCAAAGCTCTGATACCAAATGTTGTGTAACCAGCTCCAAAAATAGAAGAAAAGAGATATCAACGCCTTAGAAATAAGCCACTTCGAGGGGGAAACCTCCAATACATTACATAATTGAACAATTCTTGGATGATTCAATTTACAAAACCTCCTTTCTATATATAGGAGTCCATGGGGCCATAATGTAATCCTAGTGGGCCACAATGTAATCCTAGCCGACCTAACAATAATAATTTAAGGGCACAATAATAACAAAATGGGGGTTACAAGGGTACAATAATAACAATAAGGGGGTTACACTAACAACGATAAGGGACTATACTAGTAATATAGGGACCTAAACGATATCACAACTCTTCTCATGAAACAAATAGCCTTGGTCTAGCCTTCCTATTAAGACGATTCAAAAAGTACAATAGTGCAACTTTATAAAGCCTTCTTTACAAAAATTCAGAACCCTTTTGTTAAAGACATGAAAGGATTTTGATAGTTGAGACTTGGATTGTAAAAATAGTAAATACATGAAATGTTGAGGATGTTTGAACAACCATCCTTAAAATAAGAGTAAAAAGAACAAAAAAATAGTTTGTTTGAACAATAACTTCAAGAATGGGAACATGGTTTCTTTCCCATTTGTTGCTTCAGTTCGTAGATATCCACCATGGGCTTCAATTCAAGAGGCTGAACTAGCCTTATTCGCATCTGTCTTGTATACATTGCATCTAAGAGCACAAGAAGCATGTGTGAAGTGGTGTTGACAAGGCATCACAACATCAACGATTGGTTGTGTGGCTTTACTAGATATTGCCAATACTTCTCAAGATTCAACTATGGTAACTTTTCAATATTATCCTCCTTCTTCTTGGACTATTCCTGCCATGATTTCATTAATATCTTAACATCGAGCAAGGAACCAGTTGGGCATTCCTAAATTAGATTAGTGCCAAACAGGTTGTCGTTGATAGTTTAGGTAATATTGCTAGCGATATCTCTTGTGTTGAAAGATTTATAATAAGAAACAATGAAGGAGGCATCTTGAAACATCATCCTTGATCCTAGTTGGAAAATAATCACCTAAACTAGGTGGGGCCCACACAGGTGATTTTTGGCGCAAAGTCTATTTATAGACTATGTCTATTTTTAGACATGTCGATCATATTCTATGAGTTGCAGGATGCTATTTGTGGATGGTTGGTCAAGTTGGAAAAATAGATGGACTTCTATTTTTAGACATGTTGGGCGGAGTCTATTTTTAGACTGTCGGTCTAAAAATAGATATGTTGAATATTATTAGCTCTTAATAATATTTGGACTATAAACATTATCTTATTCTCTTGGAGCACTTCAGTTAAGTGCACAGATGTGGCACAGGAGCTGACAGAAGGAATTACGCTATTCCTGAGGGTTAAGTGGAGCTATTGCATGGATACTTCAGTTAGAACTCATGTGACAGATTTTGGTGGAGTTATTGAGGTAGTTGATGGAGTTGTGTTCAGTTTAACTGAGTTAAACATAGTTGAGCTAGTTGTATCTAGTCTAACTGATTGATACACTAGTGAGAGTGGTGTGAATTAATTATTAATTAATTCACTAGTTATTAACTCATTAATCAACTGAACAATACAACAGTTAACTACAGTGCATGGCAGTTTCAGTGGAGACCAGTGGAGATATAGGTGAAAGGGCAAGATGGACTATCTGTTGTGACCATAGTAATGCATGAATTGCATATATATATACATTGGAGTTGCCAATGGTAATAACACAGTCAATGAGAGTGGGATTACATCGAATTGGTCTTTGTAATCAGCTTGGATTGTGCAGTGGAGGCAAGCTAGTAGGAGGCAAAGATAGGTGCATGGATTTGCAAGATTGGTCCTGATTAGTGTATGACGATTGTACTGTACTGAGAGCTTGTGATAAGCTTTGTATGTTTGTATGATATTGTCATATAATATCCATGATACATAATATGATAGTTGGGGTTTTAGCTTCAGGATTTCCCGTTAAACAACTGTGTTATGTGTGTTTTTATTGCTTCATGTGTTTTGCAATTGTTGATTAAATTTCCGCAAGAATTATAGTGGAAGGATTCTGTATTTAGCAAGAAGATAAATATTGTTAGAATAGGAGAGTCTGGATATATACATGCATATTGTATATAATTTCTACATCTTGATCTGAAGATGACTCTTTCTACTTGTTTTAATTTTATATCCCAGTCTGTAAAGGGGATTTATTTGTGTGAATCCTCTATCCTTGGAAGATTTGTTGCTATTCCTTCCGCACTATCTTTCCATGTGATATATTCAGAAATATTTTCATCAATGTCATCGAAATTTGTCCTTAGATCGGACGATTGATTCATCAGTGAATCAGTTGAATTACATAGATCATTGATTACTGCCAATTTGTGGCAAAAGCCCACTAGCTGCTAGGCTAAGAGAGTGTTAAGTTCCACTGCTTCTTTCCTAAAATACTCAATTTTAGGATTATCTTTCAATTGCTCAATTCTGACTTGGAGTTCTTGTAGTTGAACATCTTTAACCTTGATGCCAGTTTCATGTTGGAGTTTCATTTCATTAAATATATATTGTAATTGTGATTGCTGTACCTTCCATTGATGACCAATGCTCTTTTTTACTTTTAAAAATTCTTTTTCCAACTGTTGAATCTTGTCATCTTTATCTTTGATTAATTGTTGCACTTCTGAAGCCTTGTCAATGGTAGTTGTTGCATAGGCCCCTGCTAATTGCGATATCCTAGTTAAGTAATCTGAGGGATTTGTTTGTGGATCCTTCCACATAACATCCACTGATATATCTCCAATAAATAGTGCCTGGGATTGCTCAATTCTCCTTTTCTTCCTTTTCTTGCTCATTATGGCCCTATGCTTAGGACTACAAAATATATCGAGAGGAGGAATCTCTTTGATTTTAAGAACAATTTCTGAAGTGGGGTATGCCATGATGAATTCTACATCATCTGTATTTATAGATTTATCATAAGCCCCAACAGTAAGCTAGCTATGCTTGTTAGTTTTAGGAGTGTTGATTGTTTCTTTTGAAATTGAGGTCTTTACCTCTTGCTATCTTGATTTACTAATATCTTGATCAAACTGATCCCAGACTTTACCTCAGTCACTGCTAAACATAATTTGTTTAGTTGGATGTGTTGTTGATGAATTTTCCATTGCTCCTTGTGTCATATCATTGTCCTTTGAATAATACGCTAAATATTGTTATATTTTCGAAATTGGTTGAGAAACCCTCAGTGTGGCAAGAGGGAGATTTTCCAACCTTTTATTTTTTGTATTCTTTGAACTCATTAAGCTACTCTAGAATCAGACGATCTTCTACCAAATTTTCTACATGTAGGTATGTTTGGGCCGACTCAAATAGATCATCAAAGTCATTAGGCTCATGTATGAACTGTCTCACTTTAACCTGAGCCGTGAAATTCTGAGCTACTTTGTTTGGGTTGTACTTCCTGTCGGGAATGGTGGGAAAGTTTAGACACTGTAACTGGTTCATTTCAAGCCCAACTTGATTGAAATTATCCAAAGCATACACTCCACATTGGATGGGAAATGATGGCCAGGAATATTTCTTGGCTTATTTCAAGGCTTTGGTTAATTCATTTCCCACCATTTGATAAGCAACTTCTTGGGCCAACAGTTTGTTAGGGACATAGAATGGGAGGACATGAGGTCTCGCCAGACTACCAAAAACCTTAACATACATAAATAACTCTTCTTTGAACCACTTTCCTTTGGCCGTGAATTAATCTATGGCTTCATTAGACAATCTTGGGGATTTTTCACTAAAGACATCTTGATGTAAAGGTAACATAAATCCATGAAATTTTTTACAAAAATGGGGTTGGAAATTATATTCCCAGAGGGTTTTTTTGATATATGTGGATAGGATTAGGGTCTTCCAAAGTCCATTTCCATCCCATGGATGGGAAATAATAGGTAAATAAAACAACGTCCATGATATATGCGCTCATATAAAAAGGGGTCACTATCTTGGTAGAGACTTTTTGATCTCTTATGTAGGCTAGGATTTGGGAGGCTATATTATTCAACAAGATAATGGATCAATCCATTATATATGAATCTGTGACAACATCAATTAGGGGAACCCATTCAACTATAAGTTTTGCTGTCTTGGGGTATCCAAACAACCTACACATCATTCTAGCAATATAGCAATGAGGACCAACGAGAGAAGATATGGAATACATACCCTTTTCATCGTGCTTATGCTTGTTTGGATCCCATCTCCATTGCCTTATCGACTTCGAGGCAACCTTTTTTTCATCTGCAAATATCTAAAGGAAATGCTTATCGTATGTATTTTGCGGGTCCAATAGATGATACATTTTCTTCAAGTCTTCAGCTCTCAAAAGACCCAATTATTGTATGTCTTGAGGTTAGGAAGGTCCTTTCTGAAATATTTAGATTTTCATTAATCCACATAACCAGATATGTGTAGGGTATAATGTTAGGCTGATCAACAATTTGATGAAGAAAGGAATTAGTGACATCAGCGTAAGTAGTTTCACAAGAGGAGGAATCGTCAGCCGTGGCTACCGTTTGGATCAATCTGGGTTCTTCATCTTCAGAGAGTTTGTATATGACTTCCCATGAAGAGATTCCTGAATCCGTGATGCATTTTGTATAAGAAAATAATGGGGGCATCTCAATTATCTCTGGAGTTTTCCAAAACACTTGTGGTGGAACCACAGGCTCTTGTTCTTTTTGGTGTTTTTCGACATTTCGTTCAAGTATTTCTTGTTGGGACTAGCCTGCAGCAGAGAGAAAGAGCAGAGAATGAAGAAAAAACACTTGGGATGTGAGAGAATTATGACAAAATAATGAAGTGATATCAAAGATATTGTTTAATGTAAAAATCTTGAAACATTAAGTGGAGGCGATCAAATAATTTACACTCTCAAGGAGATAAATATTGTTACGCTTCAATCATTAATGAAGACATGCATTCACATGGTCTAATTGACAGCTTAGGCTTTTCGTATCACAATTTTTCTTAAGTAGATGACTTAGAAATCATGATATTCTTATTTTTTGCGATATGCGATTGAGTGTTGTTATGGCTAGAAGCTAAGATGAAATGGTAAGCATGCATCCAAGTCTTTATCGCATCGGAAAATCATAAGACAAAGCTTGCCTTAAGTTTTGTGATGCGTTATGAGTATCGTGATCACAAAGATTGGAGAATACTCATGTGCGTTAAGGAATTGTGATATAATGATTGTGATATATCGCATCGGGGGATTGGAGCGAACAATAAAAATGAAATGCCGATATCAATATTGCAATGGTGGGGATGCGATAAGTGACGTGGTAGATTGGGGGGACCTACAACAGAATTTATTATAATCAGGGGCTTTTTTTCCTTGTTAAAGATTTTTAAAGACTTTAACTTATTTTCTTTATGAGTCGGGCAAGTCGCATCACACTTTTTCGTGGTAGGGTGCTTCGGTTCGTCTTTGCAAAATTTCGAGATGCGATATGTGATAAAGCCTTAATAAGTTTTTTTTAAAGTCCATAGGCCAATTAAAACTAAAGCTTAAGTTCAGATAGGAAAAGTTTTTGTCCTTTAAATAAAATGACTTATTTTATTAATCTAGAAAAATTAAAAGGGTCCCCATTATTTAATAAGCTAACTATCTAATTATAATGGGGGGTTGTTGAGTAGCACAACACCTACTCAATTAGCATTTCCAGTCATGAAGTTTTTATAGGAATCATATGAAGAAGCCAATGATTTTTCAAGAAGGATAAATCAAATTATTTATCTAAATCAAGATAGAGATGAAGTTGAACATAAACTTCGACAATATTAGGACAAGATGAAGAGGTTGTTTGACAGAAGATCTAGAGAAAGAGATTTCAGACAAAGATATTTGGTTCTAAGATGGGATTCCAGAAGAGAAGAAAGAGACAAACATGGAAAATTTGATAACCTATGGTTAGGAAATTTCAGCATTGCAGAAGTCAAAGGTAATAATAAATTCATCCTATGCAATCTCTAAGGAGAATATTCCACATTTCCAGTAAATGGGAAATATCTCAAGCATTATATCTAGTATTGGGTGTTTTTTTATCATCATCGTTGTACATTTCTGGTTTTTCTTTAAAATTCCAGAGAAAGTGTGATTTTCACATCAAAGTATCCATAGCACGAGGAGAAGGCACATGGATCTGCAGGTTCTCTACATCCCATAGGGGGAAGCAGTCCCCAAATGGATCCGATGTTGTAACTTATTTTTACCCTGACAATAGTTTGTAAATTTCCTTTTATTTTTAAAAACAGAAAAAAGAAAAATAGAAAAATGAAAATAAGAAAATGAATGAAAAATGAAAAATCAAAAGAAAGAAAAGAAAATAAAAAAAGGGAAAAAAAGAAAAGAAAAAAGAAAAAATATTTTTTACCTTTGAAATAAGCGAGCACATTGGAATTCCACTCATTATAGTTATTCGACAATTTAAATAATTATTTTTTAATAAAATATTGTAAATGGATGTTGATGTGACTGTCGTTTGCTGAAGACTTAACTTTATTGCGGCTTCTGATGACTATGATGAAGCGCGCTAATATCAATGTGATTGAGGGACCCCCGACATTCCCGACAGTTAATGGAGGCGGGCAGAGGGGTTCGCAAATTGGTTTCCACCGATCCCAATTTTGTTACTTGTCCACTCCTTAATATACATTGCGAGACCCCCTTGTTTGAAACCACAAAATGCTACCCCTCGCAAACTGCTTATCCTACTCTGCCACTATTCCTTCCATTCTCACCCTTCGCCAACTTCACGCAATTCCTAGTTACAACTATCTACTCCAGTAAACTAGACAGGCAACTGTTACATCATTTATTCTTTCCACCAACGTTCAAATACATTAAATTCTCCGCACCATTAATATTTAATCCAAAAAAAATCTGTTATGATCGCCTTGATAAAGTTGTTTTCCCTGCCAAACTAGATTCTTGTACCATTCCACCTGCAACTAGAGCTTTTGGAATGATATCCGAGCGAATTTCAATGACTATCATCTTCCAATCATCATTAATCCTGGGTAAATTTTCAATTTGTCTCAGCAATTTTTACTTTTTCCCAAATGGCCACCCATAAAGGAAAATCTAAAGTATCTATAGATAATACTCTGTTACCCCTTGTGACCAATTTAGATGAATTTCCCCTTTTTGACACCCATTTTAATATTACTGAAACTAATTGTGAATTCGACTTGTATGAACTTCACAATTGGGCATTTCATAAGTATGATGACGCCAGTGACGAATTCTCTTTCTGTGAATCCTTACTTCCTCAGTTTTCCTTCCCTAAGACACACCATTTTACATAATTTGTCACCTGGTGTGGAGCTCGATACCTTCCAAGTTAGAGAGTTGCAATTGATCAAAATAATGAGACTCTTTTCTTCATAACATCTGAGTCAATTTGTCAGGCATTGTAGTTAAACCCTTAGGACTCCCTTCACCCTTTTTCCATTGATGCCTTATGGATATTTACCATAAACCTTCTTTTTCAGAAACAACACATATATTTGAGTCTTTTTCTACTGGAAAATTCCGAATGACCTATGGAAAACCCACCTTATCCCTCTGAAATGTTTCCTAAGATGTCTAGGAAGTTTATTCCATGGTCTATTGTCTGACAGGATATCCTAATGATCAGTGGGTAGATGAAGTTATTTTAGGGTTCTTATCAGTTTTTTCATCTGGGAAGAAACGCTCAATTATTTTCAATTAGATTTAATTTTTATCAGATGTAATTCATGATCATTTCTTAAAGTTCAGTGCTAAAGGATCATTCAAGCACCAGTTAGTTTTGGTTTACTTATGTTTTCACTCCGTAATTTGCAAGATTGTCAAGAACAAACGACAGAGGACAACATCAAACCACTTTGGAGTCCAAGACCTAGCCTTGCTAGACTAAGAGAGGGCTTTCTCTGTTTTTATGATTTAACTTGATGATTATAAGTGTTGATATTAGGCTAGTTAGAATGATGGGGGTTGTTTGTTTATTTTATGGTGTGGTTGTACAAATAGGGCTGCAGGGACTAATCCATTGGGCTATGGAGTCAAAATACTGGAATGACACATCAACATCAAGAGAATCACAGGGCAAGCTAACTGTGCTAAATGGATATTAGAGCTGTATGAATATGAGGTGAAAGAAATAGTAAGGTTCAATAGTGACTAAAGAGCAGTTAAGAATTCTTAATCAAACTTCTGCAGAAAACATTAATATTGTAAATGCAGACATAATTAAGGTGCTCTGACAACAAATTTTAATCTAAAATTTCTTATTTACAATTAGATGAACAGATGCACAACAGAGAAAAAAATGAAAACATTTAAACAGAGAAGTAGCACATCACCATTTTGACACAGCTCAAGAATCCTGCAAATGGTATTTGATTATTTATGTCCAACTCCAAAATTATAGTGCTTCAATATAGTAGTTCTTACAATGCAGGGGCTAATAATATCCAACCCTTGATTATGAAAATTCAAGCAATATTTAACTAAAACTTGAGTCGGTTGCCCTAATATATTTTGGAAAACTTCATTTATTACAAACAAATTGAATTGAGACAAGTGTGGTCATGCAAGGCCCGAACAAAGAGAATCTATGACAAAACACCGCCTGTAGAATTAATTTTAGTAACTCTTCAAGAATGTAAAACTTAGTCGGCTCTTCATGAATCAAAAATATGGCTTGGGGGCGGCTGATATGGTTGCGAGGAGGAAACGATGGGTGGATCTGACATTTGGCTCTTCTTTTGGGCTGCTTCTGCTGGATTATTAAAGATGATGCGATGTTGGCATTTCTAATCAATCAGTGGCTGTGCTAAGGTGTTCACCGTGCTTTTTAAATCTTGGTATATACATAACTTGTTCCACTCCTTTTTGTTGGGAATTGTCGTGCCTATGACCCGTCGATACACTTCATCCACTTATGTGTATTTTTTGAATGGGGGCCTAGTGAGGAAAACATGCTTAAGCTCATGTTGAATAAAGATGTCATTTCTCAAGTGGTCCCAAACAACTTTCCCGATCATATTTCCTTTGATGTTGGTGAATTTGGTGGTGTCCTTAGTTGTTTCTTTGAGTTTGGTCATATAATCTCCCCTTTGGATCAACTTGTTATTTATTACATATAGTGAGGGCAATCCTTTCTCCACCAGGTGTTCAATCTTGTTCAGGAATCTGCTGATGGCCACGTCCAAATCACGACACTTCTCCTCCAAATCCCTTACTAAATTCCTCTTAGTGAGGACCTTTCTCACTTCTAATATGGTTGTTGTTCTGTCTTGCACATCCAGCCCTTCAAGCTCATAGTTGGTTTTGGAGTTCAGGAATTTTATGATTTTAGGGGCTGTGATTGGCATGTTTCCTAATTCCTGATTTTATTTTTCAATGGCCACGACACATTTTTCCATCAACCCTTTATGTTCAAAAATGATGTGGATGGAGTGCCAAATTTCCTCCACTCACTTTATGATACAGTCCCAAATTATCAACTTCATTTGGCCCAAAATGTTGTTGTCCGAAAATTCCTTCTCTGCCTTCTCCAGTATTTCAATCTGCTTTTGGGCTATCTCATGGGTAGCTTTAGACTTGGCCTTTTGATCTCTCAGGATGCCAATTTGTGCTTCAAATTTTTGGATCTCTTGTGACTGCAGGGTCATACTTTCCATGGACTTTGACAGCTGGTCTGTCCTACTAGATGTTCCACCAGTTGTGGGAACAACTGATGGGATTGTTGAAATGGAGACAACTTCTGCCGGGATGAGTGCCACTTGAGCTACTTCTTATTTCTCCTTCAACAACTTCTCCATTTCCTTTTCCATCTATTTGATTTGGGCAGACTGTTCCAAAACTAACTTCAATAGCTCTGCCTTCTATGACTCATCTTCCTCAATGCCTTTGGCCAAGGGGTCTTCTTTTGTTGGCATCCTGAGTTGTTTCCCGAGGGAAACTATATCAGCATTATTCTTCTTCAAAACCTCCTCCACAGCCTGAATATTGGTTGGGTTTATGACCCAGCTTCACTATTAACTCTTCTAAAGACTTGATACTTTAGTCTTTAGCGATGGCATATATATTTTCTATCCTGAGTTGTGACTGAGCATTGGATAAAGATACTTGTAGATTTGACAAGCTCATAGTAGTACTTGTCAAGGTGGAGGCCACCATGTCTCCAATCTGCTTGTGTAATTCTATCTAGTCAATCAAATGGATGTCTTTGGCATTAAATTCGAATGATGCCTTCTTGTAATCTCCTGCTCCTTGGGGTTGTGGGATCAAGGCTTCTAGAAATTCCATCTGCATCATTCTCTTGTCAGTGTCAAAAGCAGACAACAGCCTGCTTTGTGAACTTCGGGTCTACTTCCAGAATTGATTATAAGTTTTAGTCTTCATCACCTCATTTCTCAATTTTATTTCCCCTATGTGTCATAAACTGTTTTTTATTAGCCTTCTATGGTAGGTATGGAAGTAGATGTCTGCAAGGCCGGTTGCTGCAGAGACATTGTGGCTGTAAATGTAGGGGAGGCCATTGTTTTACCACCCATTGGAGATGGCCCAGCGGTGTCTGAAATATGAACCATTGTTTGCTACCCTAATTCTCCTCCTTGATCAATATCCATATGAACTCGTACCCTCTTCCTATATCTTATCACTATAAGGAAAAGACCCTTTAGTAGATATTTTTGAGGAACCCCTTATAAAAATACCCTAGACATCCGTTTCTAGCAGAGGTTACTAGAGGAGGTTGGCGGGCGGAGGTTTTTGTGGATGATTATCGTCTAGTGCGCTTATTATCATAAACTGCACCGGTGCATTCAACAAGAGAAAGCACTAGTGCATGCAAAAAATTGGCACACTGGACACCGTACGCTCTGTACACACCTGCTCGGTGTGTCGTATTAATGTAGTGCACTGGTGATTTACAACTCTTCCGCACTGGTGCCTCATAAAAAAGCGCGCCAAAACAGAAATCGCCCAGTGCGGTATTAAGCAACTGCACCGGTGCACCCATAAAACCCCGCGCACCAGAACAGGGTTAAATAAAAATAAGATTACGGCCAAAAAACCACATTTTTCACTTTTCTCAGTGCTCCAAAGCTCTCAAGCATCGGTGAAATTTATCCTTGTCTGAGCCGCCCTGACATCGGTGCTCCCATTGCACCCATTGCACCCATTGCACGCACTAGTGTTGTGCATTGCCCACCAATCTCCAGCTTGAATTTTGAAAAACAGTGGGCAAATTTTCTTTTGCAAATTCTACAGCCAATATGCCTCCTCGACGACCAAATGTACAGGTATTTTTCTTGTTTTTCCATAATTAAGCCTTTTAGTGGATTAGAATTTCAAATAACCTTAAAACTAACCATTTAAAAGAAAAAAAAATGTCGCGCAATGCGCTCGAGCCATTCAGCTCACACCAGTTTGCGGTGCTGCCTATAAATTTACAGGCCGCACCGCTTTTCCATATTAATTAAAATGATAACACTAATTTAGTTCTAATAATTATATTATAAGATATTAAATTTAGATAAAAGGATGTAAGATATATTTATAAGTGATTTTTAAGAAATAATTTCAATTTAATTATAAATGGCAAGTTTGTTAATATACATGTCAAAAATATTAAGGATAAGGAATAATTAATTTAAATTATAATAGTACAATTAATTTCTATAAGTAAGACAATAATTAAAATCATTAATAAATAAATAAATCCAAATTAAAACCATTGATAACATAAAAGTTTGTTTTCAAAATAAATACGAAAATATAATATAAATTTCAAAATGAAAATAGAGGTCATTATAACACCCCCAAAAAGTTACAATATTTTGGTATGTTTTATTTTAAAATGTTTTTTTGAACATGTGTTGAATAATTATGAAAATCTAGAGATAATTTTGATTTTTTTAATTAATTTGCAACTCGATAAGCCATGTTGAAAATGAATGGATTATGAAATTATGAGGGGAAAACTGGGTGACTACTGGAAAAACATAATTTTATAGGTGGAAATTTCAGTAACACAAAAAAATCCAATGAAATAAAAATAAATAAATAAATTAAAAAAAATCCAATGAAATATACAAAATAAAAATGGAGACAAAAAATGGGATTCAATTCACATTCTTTACTCAAAAATCAATTATTTTATATACAAATTCTTTGATCCACGTTGCCGCTATCCCATACGGTCAATGGTGCGACCGGGTAAACGACCACACCGCACTTTTTAAAATTTTTTAAAATAACATGGTGCACCTATCGGTACCGTCCCGAGGCGGGTAATCTTGTCAGCGCACCACATTCCGCATTTCGACAGGGTCAACGGTGCGACCTGGTAAACCGGTGCTAACGGTATACGCACCAGTACCGAGGCAGTACCGAAGGCGCACCGTGTTATTTTAAAATTTTTAAAAAGTGCGGTGCGGTTGGTTACTCGGCCGCACAGTTGACCAAGTGGAATAGCGGAAATGTGGTGCGTTGATTAAAATATCCGCCCCGAGACGAGTATTTTTGTCAGTGCACTACATTCCACATTTCGACAAGGTCAACGGTGCGGCCTAGTAAAATACCGCACCATTGACTATGTAATGATGTCAGGAGGTCGGTGCGCTGACCAAACTGTACGCCCCGGGGTGTAGACCTTAGTCAGCACACCGCATTCCTGACACCGTACATAGTCAACGGTGCACTGAAAATTTTCAAGAGCATCGTCTCCGGTGCGTTGAATATTATCTGGTGCACCGCCGGCAGTGCGCTTGATAAAAATACGCATCGGGATCGGTGCATGACTTTTTTTTTGGCACACCAACTGCTTTTTTTTGTTTTTCCAAAAAAAATCATATATGTATATTTATAAATACATATCTCATTTAATAAAAAAAATTTATATTTAATATGTCAATAATTCAGAGATGTGAAAGGAGAGAAGAGGGGGAACAAAAGCAACAACAGGCGGACCAGTATAACATGGTTCACCTATAGGAGGCGTGAGAGAGGAAGAGAGATGCGTACCCTCACCCTATTACAACAACTACCCAGGGGCTCCTAAGGAAGGTAGGACTCCTCAAGTTCTATGAGGAGGCTACTTCCTTAAAGGGCCATGATTTGTTTTTGAGACATCTTATCTGCAGGTGGAATGCCCACCGACAGGCTTTTCGGGTTGGTTGTAACTAGTGGTACACGCCCACTAAGGAGGATATATATTTCATTACAGGGCTATCGAGGAGAGGGGTGGATTTTCCCTTGTTCCCAGAGGTTCCAAATGGCTATGTAGCAGGGAGTCAGTTAGTGTACTCCTAGAGATACATTGGAGTAGATGTACTGGCTCCTTCAAATTTTCAGGTCTCTGGAGGTTAGTTACGTATTGGTGCATTTGGTAGTGAGCACGTGAGGTGCCTCTTACTTCTCATTTCAACCATTTCATAGAACACCAGTGACGGGAAACGCATTAGTTGCTCACTTCTATACTATGTTGATTCTTTAGTATAGGAGCCACGACTTGTCAGGTGGTCTACCATTTTTTTGTGGCAGTTCTGTACAACCTTAGATAGATGTTGTGCTCATGCACAAGGGAGGGTCAACTTCCCTTTTGCTTCAGATATTTTTTGTTTATTTTTTGAGATGTTTCTAGAGATGAGGCCTACTTTTGTTCGACAGCCTCGTAGGCCGATGTTCGAGGCATGGATGCACATGTGGGGGCAGATGATGCCCAAGAGGGGCGAGACTGTGTTTCCAGCGAGGATATCGAATGATGCATTGGAGTTGCTAGCCAGTGTTGACGAGCATCCATTCATTATGGTCCCCTATCCTTATGCAGGTTTGGATTGGCGAGGGTGTGCCAACATCATATTCACAGCTGATGAGTTGCCGAATGATAGAGGTAATATTATTCTTTTATTTAAATTTATTCTAACATGTTCTTTAACTTGTTTTTATTAAATTGTGTAATGAAATTGTCTAATTATTGTTTTGTAATTGTATATATTTTGCAGACATTGGGTCTTTTGATGGCGAGGACATGCTGACAGTACCACATGATCCAGGTGTGGATCTTGATGACGATCAAGGTATGCTAGATGCCGAGGATCATCAGGAGGCTGGTGTAGAGAGACCTGCTCCTGCTGGTGCGATAGTACCGCCTTTTTCTAGGCGCGGTCTGCTTGATAGCAGATACAGGATGGAGTTAGGTGACCAACTCACTGCATTAATTGTTGAGGTGGGCATTAGGCCCGCTAATATGAGAGACATACAGGCCGATGGTAGGCTGTTACATATGTGGAGAGGCATGCCACGTGACATGTACAACTTGATGTAGCATGTCGTAGTAGCTATGAACTTAGTTACGCGGCTGAGGAGGACCATTGCACATTATAGGCGTGGTCGAGATGCAACACGTGATCGATAGTCCGTGAGCAACAACTCATCATCTGATGATCATTCACCTCGCGCTGCGCCAGATGAGTAGTCTCCACTAGCATCAAGCAACAATCATCATGGAGAGCAGGCTGGACCATCGGCCATGTCTAGTCAGCAGCCTGTAGCATCCAACATTACTCATGATAATGAGCAGGCTGGACCATCGACCATCGAGACTGCACCATTGACTGAGCAGGCCTCTACCAATACTGCTATTGATGATGTACCACCAGCTGATCCATGACATTTATATTACAGTTGTATATTTTTGACATTATATATATATATATATATATATATATATATATATATATATATATATATATATATATATAGATTATGTTCATGTTGCAGTTGTACTTAATTTACATGTTCGTGATCATCATGATGTGTATATTTTTAGGTCATGTATGATATGTACTTCATTTAATGTGCAACTTGTAGATAGATGTGTATGTGATATCAGTTATTTCACATGGGATGTATAATTGATGTTTTTGTTGTGATGATGTTAATATATAATGTTAATTGTGTTTTGTTAGATGATCATGATCACGATGATGTTAGTGATTTTGAATGTGTTTTTTAGTCAAATATGATGTTTGTATGATGGTTATCATGAACGTGATGTTTATTAATTAATTTAATATTAAATGATCATGATATTGTAAAATTTTAATATTTGTAATTCTAATTGTATGTAAAATTCTAAAATTGTAATTGTAATGGTATATATGTAAATTTGTAAATTTGTAATTGTAGTTGTAATTTTTTAATTTGTAAAATTGTAATTGTATATATGTAAAATTCTAAAATTGTAATTGTAATTGTACGTGAAAGTGTAAAATTGTAATTGTAATTGTAATTCTATTTAAAATATTTGTAAAATTTTAATTGTATTACTATGAATTGATTGTAATTGTAAAATTGTAATTTTAATTGTAATTGTATGTGAAATTCTAAAATTGTAATTGTATGTGAAATTGTAAAATTGTAATTGTATGTAAAATATTTGTAAAATTTTAATTGTATTAATGTGAAATGATTTTATTAAAATTTGTAAATTTGTAAATTTGTAAAATTTTAAATAATTGTAAAATAGTAAATCTAGAATAATATGAATTATTTATCTTCCAGCTCGCATGGCATGATAACACTATTGTTCTCAAAAATATGTTTTGATCTAGGGTCATGTGTCAATACGAACCACCAATCCCTATCCAACACATCTGGGTAAAAAAACACCTGGTTGCAGTGTTTGGGGAAAACATAGAGCTCCTTAGCTTCTTCCTACATCTTTCTAGAGTTGAGCTCCTTTACATTATTCTGATCAAAGGTGTCCCACCACTTGCACCTAAAAATAACACATTGGAAAGAAGAGAAATCCACTTCAATGATCTCTTGTATCTTTCCGGCGTAACCTAACGTCCCTTGTACGAGGTTTTGATCACGGTGGCTAGATCGACTAGATTGATCAAACTCGACTTCCACTCCACAGTCTTGTGTGATGTTTTCAGCATCGGCATTTTTTGTACGAAAATGGTGTCCATATTCCCACATATATGGGAACAAATGCACCTATTATAAAAAAGTTAAAAAAATCATAGTGTCATGTGTCTTATAATAACCCAACAGTTAAAATATGAAATATAGATGTCTTCTAAGTTTCAAATTTACATATTAAAAATATTATTACCGAGTTGTTGCACCCAATCCCTACATTTAGCGCATCCTCTTCAGCACGCGGGTAATGACCGGTTGCACAATATTTCTCTCTGACTTGGTCAACGACCCAATTATTGGGGCATATTTTTGGCATATTTTATTTTAAATGATCGGGATAAGGCACACTTCTACCATTCAACCGTCTAAATTATTTCCTGTCACTATCCCATTTCATTCTCTTTTGTTCGTACAATGTGACCCACGGTTGTGTCGCTTCAGAATTGTAAAGAACAAATTTATTGATTGCTTCAATTTCTGCATTCGCTGATGAAATCAAACCAACATTATATATTACTTAGAGATCAAAATATACATTATATCGAAGTTCAACATGAATATTAACTTTGTGTAAATTTGAAAAATTATAAGTCACTTACTCTTTATCAAGCGCTTTTTTCCACTCGTTTGGAGAAACTCTCCTTCTCTTTTGTCTTTATCCCTTTCATCGTCCCAAATCACCGCACCTGGTCTATTGTAGATCTGCTTGATGTACTCACTGGCATAATAGAAAGACTCATATGATATGTAACCCTCTTCCATAGACCCCTCGGGTTTTTCCCTTTGTCGAACAAAACCTTTCAATTTCTTCATGTACATCTCTAAGAAGAACATCCAACGACAAGAAACCATCCTAAATAATTCAACCTCATCTACTAGGTGGATTAGAAGATGAACCTATAAGTCCATGAAACTCATCGGCAGTTCCTTCTCAAACATACAAACAATCTCAACTATCTCTTGACGCCACCATGGAATGCTAGCCACATGAATCTCCTTTGACACGATCCAACGTACAAATGCATATAATTTAGATATGGCACGTCCTAGGTCTTGAGGGAATTCATATTTCACACACCCACACACGAACAAAGGATAATGACACTGCAAAGTTATAAACACGTGCAATAATATACAAAAGTAGGTATGTTTTATGTCCCCGCATGGGATAAAATTTATTAATATAACAAATAATCAAATCATGCTTTTGACATTATATGTACTCTTAGGAGATTCAAATGGTTATGCGATTTCAACCCCGACAAATGGTCATCCATGGTGAAGCAGCACCGCAGTGAAGATCCATATGAAGTTGGCACCCTCACACCCATTATAACTTTCTTTTCCAAAGAAATATAATCTTTTTTAAAAATCCACGGGACATCACCTTCTTTGAAAAACCATGAATTAGAGGGACCAACGCCTGCCTTTGATCCGATACTTTCTAATCGTCTTGGCCAATGTTTATTTTTAGTTTTTGAAGTAATAAGATATTTCCTAACAACCAATGTGTCACTTTGTTTTGATGATATTTTCCGCCATAAAGAAGATGACACATTTTTAAATATATGCATGGGATCTAATAAGTGGGTAATCTTAAGATGCTCCCAATATGGGAGGTTATAAAAGATAGATATCCTTTTCATCCCAATGGGAAATTTCTCAACATAGGTGTCGAAGAAATCTGGATCATCGAACATGGGCTCCCCATTTGAATCAAACATTTATATGAACTCCTTCTCCTTCTCTCTCTCATATGCTCTAAGCCATTCAGCTGGTGTTGTTATTGGAGGCCTTTGGGTTCTCTCTCGTTTACCATTGAAAGCAGATGTTGCTCTTCTGTAAGGGTGTTCTTCTGGGAGGAATACCCTGGAGCAATCATACACTAGCTTTCGTAGGTCCTTGGAGCATCTAGATTTCAAAGAAGGTCCACAACATTTACATCCAAAATACCCTTTTGTTACAATACCAACAAGATTATTGTATACAATTAATATGCATGGCACGTTAAAGAATATCATGAAGATCAGAACAAATATTACAACGAATTGAATAACTAATATGTGAAAGAATATTGTTACGTATATAAACAAATCAATAAATTAAACATGTAATTTACCAGAGCAAACTCCTAAGCCTGGATAATCATGTGTCATGTAAGCACATATGCCATACAACATAAAACTCCTCTCTACTACGATGGGTCTTGATACATCGTATACATTTATCCCATCCCATAATTCCTTCAATTCATCTACCAGTGGTTGTAAGTAGACATCCATATTCTTCACTTGTCTTCTACCAGGGACTATGAGAGCCAACATAAGATGTTCATTCTTCACGGACAACCATGGGGGGATATTGTTATTAATCACTACTACAGGCCAAATAGAATAGTCGGTGTTCTAGAGGGAATATGGGTTGACGCCATCCATGGCTATGCTGAGTCATAGACTTCGTACTTCATCCTTGAATTTTTCAGGCCATGTATCTTCTATATGTTTCATGGCTATTGAATCAGTTGGGATTCAGATAACTGCCAACTCACTTCTGTGTGAGGCATGCCATCCCTGCAACATAGCTAATTCTTTGCAACGAAAGAGCCTTTTAATCCTTGGGATTATAGGCATGTGCCTCAATATATTAAAAGGAGGACCAATACATGATTTACCCTTCTTTTTTGATTTATCATACCTGTCATGCCCATTAATGCACATTAAAATATATTAATAAATATACATTAATGCCGATATAAATATTAACATTCATAAAATTTACCATTTTTAATGTTCATTTCAGTGTACTGATTATATTTCAAATTTATATAAGGGAGTACTTTATGGTAACTTACCTCAAAGTTCCGAGAAACATGCATTCGACAAGCCAAAATTTGCTTTCAAGTTGTACAATAACATCGTTGTCCCCATCTGGGTGGACTTTTACTGACCGCTAGGTCCAAAGAGAGGGGTGGTGGAAGCAAATTTAAGGCTTTCGAAAAAGGTGTTAGCGATATGAGCATCATCCCCTAGCTGATCATAGTTTTGGAATGCATCTAACAACATTGTCTCCATGATAGTCATATCCCTTAAGTAATAATCCATACCAACCTCTATTTTATTGCCTCCATTTCTAGCTTGTTAAGAACTACTATTGTTGTAGTCATTCCTAATTGGTGAATCTGGCCATAGCGGGAATTGAATTGGTGGTTGATTCAACCATTCTTGGTATCGTTCCTCTCCGATTTTTTCTCTTAGTTCAGTCTTCTCTCGATTTGGCATTGTCGTGGGGTGCAACAGAATATGGTAAGTGGGTCGCTCATCATCACTAGAATCCTAATAATTTAAAAAAAAAATATTTGAACATGATTAGTACAAAATATATAATATAAATTAGTAAATACATTGAAAATATTGCATGATTATAAATTGGTTTGACGTTGAAATAATTAAATTAATCAATATACCAAAAATTATAATTATTACCATCATTGTCTCGGGATTGTGGCTATAAGATGCAATATTGTTACAATTGGCAGGGTGAAGCGGTTGTCCATTTTCATATACCAAATGTGCCTTACGGTATGCAACTCCTGATAAGAGCTTCCAATGTTTTGGAGATGTCTGAATATTTTGTTCATTTGAATTCGATGTTGAATCTGCATGAACCTGCAAATTTGTATACATTATAAATTTAATTAAGCTGTGCATGATTGACATGGATAAAAAATATAAATTCAGTTAGATAATGAAAATATAAATTCAATTTGATAATGAAAATATAAATAAAATCTGAAGTAAATATTACGTCTCGAGATGGATAGGGAGAACTCCGCGATGGACTTTGAGAAATATTATGGAACGAGCTGGATTTTGTAGAATTTTCCATTTGATATAATTATGATATTTTCTTCCTGCATTTGAGCAAAATCAACAATAAATTTTGGTGCACACACCTAAAAGTAATTTCGGTGCCTTAAAAACGGACTTCTTGTTATTGGTGCTAATGTATAGATCACCGCACCGGTGCATTTTTGTTACTGCACACCGATACTGTTTTATAAACAGACGCATCGGTGCGGTGCTATTAAGTGACGCATCGGTGATGAATAACCATAAATAAAAAAGTGCAACTCTATTTTCTTTAAGTGAAAAAAAAAAACGATAAATTGAAAAATGGGCGGCAAAATATTTTCGAAAATCTAATTTCATAAAATATTTCTTTAAATACTAAACACTTTTCATTATTTCACTATTTTTGCAAAAAAATTCAGCTAGAGATTTGCAAGAGACATACCTGGAGCAAGTAGAGCACAAGAGCACTGTGGAGTAGGGAAATACGTTCGAACAGAAGTATTCATACAATCAGAATTCAAAATCTCTGGTGATTCAAACCCTGTAGCATAGAATTTCAAACGATCTCGTGATTAAAGTTTATTGTTTCTTTTACTTTCTCTGCAGTTTTTTTACGCAGTAAAAGAAAAAATTCAATGTTTATTGTTTTTTTTACTTTTTCTATAGTTTTTTTTACGTAGTAAGAAAAAAATTTCAATTTCATTTTAATTTTTAGAAGAAAAATAAAAAAAGAATACATTTTTAGAAACAAACCTTAGACTTTGTTTCTGCCCTTTCTTCTTCCTCTTTCTGTGATTTTTCAGAATTAGGGCTTTTCAATTTAGATTTATAGGTTTGTATTGCTAAATAAAAGCCTAAGAAATCCAACCCATGAGACGAATTGCATAGTTGGATCCCAATCCATGTCAGCCCTTGCGTGAATTTAAAAAAAAGAAGAATTTTTTTCCATCGATGTGCCTGGCGTAACTTAGCGCACCGGTGCGCTGTATTATCCCAGCTCACCGTGAAAGTACTGTGATAAAAAATTATTATTATTATTATTTTTATCAGTGCGCCATAGGTAAAATATGGCACTGGTGCGCTATTTCATTATGGCGTACCGCGAACGTACTGTTTCGCAAAAAAATAAATAAATAAATAAATAAAAAATAAAAAATTCTATTTTAGAAACAAACCCTATATTATTTTTGTTTCTACCCTTTCTTCTCCCTCTTTTTGTGATTTTAGAATTAGGGCTTTTCAATTTATATTTATAGGGTTTGTATTGCTAAATATAGGCCTAAGACATCAAACCCACGGGACGACTTGCATAGTCGGATCCCAATCCATGTCGGCCCTTGCGTGAATTAAAAAAAAAAAACAGATTTTTTTGTGCCCGGTGTAACTTAGTGCACCGGTGCGCTATATTATCCAAGCACACCGCGAAAGTACTATGATAAAAAATTAAAAAAAACAAAATATTTTTCTATCAGTGCGCCATATGTAAAATATGGCATCAGTGCACTATTTCATTATGGCACACCGCGAACGTGCTGTTTCGCACAAAAAAAATAAAAAAATCATTTTAGAAACAAACCCTATATTCTTTTTGTTTCTGCCCTTTCTTCTCCCTCTTTTTGTGATTTTTCAGAATTAAGGATTTTAAATTTAGATTTATAGGGTTTGTATTGCCAAATATGGGCCTAATACATTCAACCCATGGGACGAATTGTATAGTCGCATCCCAATCCATGTCGACCCTTGCGTGAATTAAAAAAGAAAAAAAAAAAAAAGAAAAACATATTTTTTTTCATCGGTGCCCCTGGTGTAACCTGCGCACCGGCGTGTTGTATTATCGCAGCGCACCGCGAACGTACTGTGATAAAAAATTAAAAAACAAAATATTTTTTTATCAAACGTGCTGTGTCGCACAAAAAAAATAAAATCCATTTTAGAAACAAACCCTACATTCTTTCTGTTTATGCCCTTTCTTCTCCCTCTTTCTATGATTTCAGAATTAGGGATTTTCAATTTAGATTTATAGGGTTTGTATTTCTAAATATAGGCCTAAAACATCCAACCCAAGGGACGACTTGCATAATTGGATCCCAATCCATGTCGGTCCTTGCGTGAATTAAAAAAAAAACAGATTTGTTTTTTCATCGGTGCGCTCGGCGTAACATAGCGCACCGGTGCGCTGTATTATCCAAGCGCACTGTTAAAGTACTGTGGGAGGCACGAGAGAGGGAGAGAGATGTGTACCTTCGCCCTATTACAACAACTACCTAGGGGATCCTAAGGCAGGTAGGCCTTCCCAAGTTCTATGAGGAGGCTACTTCCCTAAAGGGAAATGGTTTGTTTTTGAAACATCTTTTTGTTTCTGCCCTTTCTTCTCCCTCTTTCTATGATTTCAGAATTAGGGCTTTTCATTTTAGATTTATAGGGTTTGTATTGCTAAATATAAGCCTAAGACATCCGACTCACGGGACGACTTGCATAGTTGGATTCCAATCCATGTCGACCTTTGCGTGAATTTAAAAGAAAATAGTTTTTTTTTTCATCGGTGCGCCCGACATAACGTAGCGCACCGGTGCACTGTATTATCCAAGCGCATCGCAAAAGTACTGTGATAAAAAATTTAAAAACAATTTTTTTTTTTTTTAATCAGTGCACCATATGTAAAATATGGCATCAGTTTATGCTATAAAAACTAACACTTGACGATTTTTATTATTTTCTCTGTGTTAGTCAGTGCGGTGGTTAACATGTAATGCACCGGTGCTCCTTGTTGACATAGAGCACCATACGGTCTATTATACTGTTTGTGTAGTGCGTTTATAATACCTCCATGCATCGACGTCGGTGCGTACAAAATGAATGGCACACCAGTTTCTTGAGATTTTTTTTTTACCCGAAAAGTTGACAATTTATTTATAAATATATTAATGAATGATATGGTACAGGTTTTAGATTGATAAATAAATGATTGACAAGAGATCAAGTAACAAAAACACTGATAACACATCAAGAAAAGAAAAAAAGGCAAGTTATTTGTAAATTATTTACAAAAAATATTATTTTTGAACTATATGTAAGTTTAACTAATATGTATTGTTTATTGTGTATTATGCAGAGCCATAAAATGACGAAGCTCAATAAGATTATTTCTGATCTAGGACCAAAAGAGCATAAAAGCTTGATGGAAAAATTGCAAAAAGATGAATTAGGTGAATGAAAAAATACTATCGATCCAATATGAGTTTCTTTTTTTAATTTTCATTAATAATATACTTAAAATTGTTAGATAACATGTGTCAAACAATCTATTAATTCACATCTGTTTAATGTTATATAGGGACCAACAACTCAGAAAAGGAATGTTGTTCTAAGAAAAGAAAAAATATAGAACATGAAAATGAAAATGAATTGCTCCTTAGCTCATCTGGAGTGGCGCTGGAGGTTAAAAAAAGGGTGAAAAGCTTTTACAAAAGTTTGAGGGATCTAGTGGAATGAATGTATAGACATTCTTTCCACTTACAATACAATTTCCAATCCAATTATTCCAAGAACCAAATTTTATCTAAACCATAGGAAGAGTTTCCAGAGAATTGGTCAATGAGACATGTCAGACTTTTAATAGCAAAAACATACAACAACGAAAAAGAATGAATGAAAAAGTAATATTCCTTTAAATGTTTGTCTAGAATTATTTATAAATATCACTTTTGTTATATTTAATTTTCATATATCAATATATAAATTAAATAGTTTATTGTCATGCTACATTTTCACGAAGATTATGAAAATCTCAAAAGATGAACGAGTTGATATCAGAAATATGCCAAAAGGAATGTCCAAAAAGGTGTACAAGGAGATGGTTAAAGAAATAGACAAAATTGCATCGCAGGAGGAGCCATCTCAACAACAACGTGCTTCAAATGTAATATTTAATTATTGAATTTTTCGATCATTAGGTACAATAAATAAACAATTTAGCATTAAATATTAATTTTCAAGTATTTTCTTGCAGAAAAGAAAAGAAAATGGAACCCATTCAGCACATAAAACAGGACGACAAAGAAGAAAAGGGTTGATATCTAAGTTTGTGAGTAATTGTTACTTCCTTATAACAACTTAACTAGATTTCATTTGTATTTTTAAGTTGTTTTACAAAAATCATCATTGGTGTCTTCAAAAGTCTTAACATACAAAGAAGAACCGTCGGATGAATTGGATTGAAATTGGGTTAAATATGGGTTGTGAGTATATGTTGGCATGTCAATCAATTGTGGAATTTGTAAGCATCTATCGATCTTGTTTTACTTAGCTCCTAGTGTTATAATTAATAGAATAAAAAATCTTTATATTAAATATATGATTTTTTTATGGGGTATAAAACTGGGAGGAAAAAGTATGGAGCTGACCTTAGCAGTGGAAATCTTGAAAGATGGCATGGTACATGGTTTTGAAAGAATGTGTATAGTTTATGATAAAATGGTTCTATGGTACGTCATTTATTTTCGATTTACATTGATGTAATATATTATTTAATATTGCAATTTTCATTATTCTCACAAATGTATATACACTCATTACAGTTTATTTTTATGTTTGTAGATGGAAGGTGAAGAAGAAGAAAACAATCAACACCGTGAACAAAACATTCCTGAAAATAACCCAAGTCATGGAAGTAGCTCTAGCAGTGATAGCAGTTTAAGCGAAGAAAGATGATCACTATGTTTGGATATCAAAGCAAAGCGCTGTATTTTTTGAAATATTATCTTGTGAAATAAAAAATTTTGTTTAATGTAATGGACATAGTGTCCCAATTAAAAGACAAAGGGATACCAATAAATGTCCCATTTTTTAATGACAAAGACTGTCTTATATATATATAATAATAATAATAAAATATGTTTTAATTTATTCTATTGCGTTCTCCATTGTCGCTGTGAAATGTAACACCACTGATTAAATTTATGGATGATTAAATATTATAATGAAGTGATGTGAAATTTGATGATATGATATAAAAAATTAATCCAAACATCACATTCAAATGCACTAATAAAAATTTAATTAATATGAATGCTATTATAAGATATATATGTGTCAACTTTTGATGAATAATGAATTTAAAAAAATCACAATAATTATGATATGATATAACAAATTAATACAAACATTACATTCAAATGCATTAATAAAAATTTAATTAATATGAATACTGTTATAAGATGTGTCGACTTTTGATGAATAATGAATTTAAAAAAAATCACAATAATTGCACTGTCACAGGTCGATGTTTCTAAAAAATACAAAATGAAAGCCGGTGCGTGTCAGTTACTGTACACCGGTGCGTTTGTATTCTGAAGCACACCAGTGCGTTTCTACGATCTATGGGCACCACACAAATACCAAAACCAATTAAAAATATCAGTGTGTTTGTGCGGTACTGCACACCGGTGTATTTATGTGGAATTACGCACCGGTGCATTTGCACGACCTCTGGGCACCACACAAATACCTATACCAATTATAAATCTCGGTGCGTTTGTGTGATACTGCGCACCAATGCGTTTATGTGGCTCTACGCACCGGTGCATTTGTATGACCTATGGGCACCACACAAATACTGATGCCAATTATAAATCTCGATGCATTTGTGTGATACTGTGCACTGTTGCGTTTCTATAAGTCCACGCACCGTCGTTGAGACGACCTATGGGAACTGCACAAATCCCAAGTCCAATTAGAACGGTCTCATGCATTGTATCACCAACACTGCGCCCAGTGCGGTTTTATACCTTGACGGCCCGGTGCATGCTCCTTCGACCAGCCTGAGCCACCTTATAGATGTACGCATCGGTGCGTTGAAGCCTGAGTAGCGCACCAATGAAGAAAACATCCGTAATAACCTTCGACCGCCCGTTTTTTTTTTTTTAGTTGTGTTGAATTTCCATTAAAAGTTCCACAAAAACCTCCGCAACCATAAACAGATGTTGTAGCAAATGTTTTTTTGACAATTTTGGCCAATTTTATAACACTAAAAACATCCTTTATAACCTCCGCTAGAGGGTGTTTTGTATTTTGAATTCTTTACTAGAGGTATCAGTCACCTAAGGTGATTGATCCTCTCTTGGCTTTTTTCTCCCTATCTCTTTCTCTTGCTCTTTCCCCTTATCTTATTTTCCTTCTGCATTATTCCTTTCTTGTGGTGTCGGGATCTGGACACCTGGAGTGGAGAAAACTTATTCTTCCTCTTCTTGGAGGGTATTAGTCACCCATTCTGTTTGATTGGCATACTGGTCAATTGAAGGTCTGTATGTGTGAACATAGGGTGTGGATTTGTTTTCCACCCTTTCCCTGGAGATAATCCCTGCAGGGTCATAAGACCAAGTCAAACTGTGGCTAAAACCCATCTCTTTCAGTATCTTTTCTGCCTCCTCTCTTGCTGCTCTACTGTTATAGATGAAAGGCCCAATTTGTGTCTTGATCTTGAACTGATCCTTCTTTTTTTGTAGAGACAAAGTGGAGCTCATCTGCATGTATCATTTGCCTTATGTATTCAAGTGCAAAGACCCTCATGGAGAGGAACTTTGGAAATTTGTAAGGGGCTAGCTCACTTCCAAAGATTCAAATCTATGTGTAATTTTGGTACACATACTAATCTGCTGTCTTCACTTGCTCTGTTAGCTACATGGTTTTCCTGATTTCTTCATTTATCTTGGGTTTTGATGCATCGTTGAGTGTGCTGATAGCTGGGTGCACAAACAAATCCAGAAAATCCTTGTATGTATAATCCTTCTGATCTTTTAATAGCAGGGTGGTCCAGAACATGACAGGTTGGGGCTCACCATCTTCATTTACCTTGGTCATATGAAATTGAAACCTTCTAGACTGGAAATGAAAAAACATATATACCAACACAGAGGAGTATTTGAAAACCTCCTTTGTAACAAACTTTAAAAACTATTCATAAATGGCCTCTGTAAGAAATTGAGCATAATTGAAAAGTACTATGGGTTTAACATCTGGGGAAAGAGTGGACAGAAAACCTATCATAGTTTCCTCTACCCATTGATCAATGTTATAACCCAACAAATAAGATAAAACATATATAATGTGCTTGGTCTTATTAGAAAAGGTAGATAAGAGATGAGGAGGCTTCGTTGTGGGCATTGGGGTATCAGGGGCCATGGAAAGTTTCAAAGTTTTGGCTCTGATGGTAGGGTCAAGATTTTGATAACATTCTATGAGGGCTTCATACGAGAAAGGGACTGCTTATTCAGGAGTGGGGGCCTGCATCATCTGCTAGATGGATTGGTCATTGATGGCAAACAAGATTTCTCTTGTTGAGGTGACTGTGGTCCTCTGATTAATGTCACAACAACTTCGACACTTCCTGATGAACCCTGGGAAACTATGGGTTTTTGGGAAGATGTAAAGAGGTAACTGAGTCTCCCATAGGCTAATGCCATTAGCTCCTTCGAGAAATTGGTCTTCAAACCAGAAGTAGACATCAAATAAATCAGAATCTGACTCGGTCTGATGGATTTTGTAGTCTCTGTCTGCTATAGCCAAGTGATCCAGGTCCACTTGTTGGTAGACCATAGGATTAAAAGGTTGTTGATCTAGCTTCGGAGGCATTCTCTTCAATGATTCTTCTTTCAAAATCCTGCAGTGGAGAAAGGGATGAAAGAGGGGGGAACCGAGAAAGGGAAATGATTATGGGTCAGCACTGGGGAAGGGATATGACAAAAGGGGATAGTAACCGGGATTGACAGTCTAAAGGAGCCCCATAATCCGGTGTTGCAGAGTGCTGACAAATCTTCTTTGAAATTCACACTCTCTCCGGTAATACCTGCAAATTCAATCCTTGTGTTAGATTGACAATACTGAAAAAGTAAACTCTGTAGTTATGCCAAAATTTGGCTTTTAAAACAATGATGCGGTGGTGTGGAGGTGGCGCGGGTCTGTTGGATACTAGCCCGACCTTTTATAGCGCAACGATTTTTTTAACGGGAGGGGATGTGATTGAAGCAGACAGCAGGATCAAACACGACGCTTCTAGTACACGCAACGGTAAAAAGGCGTGGTGGTTTGATGAGTGGTGCAAAGGGATTTTCGGAGGGGGTTGTGAGAGGTAAACAATATTGGAGAGGGGGGTGCGGAATAGTCCTGGGCGCGAAACGTAGCCGAATGGGCGGTATGGGATACCACCCATTTCGGACCCCCCTCCTTTATTAACCTTCAGCGGATGTGGGGAGGCCGAAAGGTGTTGTGAACCATGCGATGCACAGAGGTGAGCGGGGATAACAGAGAGTTGCGGGAATTTTAGCATAGACATGATGGGGCAAGGAACCCGTGGGTCCACCCAGACTTGAAAAGATTTAGGTCCTTGTTCTGAGATACATCGCATCTGCGCCAATATCGCATTTCGCATCCTGCTGACTTTAACTTTTTCTTTTTAGCACTTATCTTTTAATATTTGCGATGTGCGCATTGCGATCGGGTCCCACCTGTCGCACATCACACTTCGACGATCTTAACACTTACCATGGGAAATATCTTTTAAAACTTGCGATGTGCGGTTCGCGGACCAAGGCCACGTCATTTTCCACGTCACTGCCACATCATCATAGATCAATTGCGGACTGTGAGGTTGGGGCCACGTCTTCTGCCACGTCAGCCCATATCGCACTTCGGCAATCATAACGCTTATCTCTGCACTTATTCTTTAAATTTTGCGATTTGCGGTTTGTGACTGGGTCCCACCGCATCGCATATCGCATGTCGACATTTTTTACTTTTACCTCCTGTGGTAATCCTTTGAAACTTGCGATGTGTGATTGCGATTGGGTCGCATCGCGAAATTTTTTAAATTTGCGAGCGCTTAGAGGTACTCTATAAAAGGTGCAAAGTGCACCATGCGACGTGCTAAATGCGGGTAAGTGCGAAAAGGTGAAAGGTAAGGAAAATATGAAATACAAAGGTTTGCATGCAAATTTCGGTAATATATGAAGGTTGGATGGGTCCCATTTCATCGCGTCGACGAAAAAATAAGATTTGGCATAAGCCTTAAGAGGTAAGGTTAAAAACCTGGTGGCTACGAAGTGCGGGCGACCGGTAGGACTTATTGTGCGCCAAAGGTGGATGGGTCCCATTTCATCGCAAATTGCACTTTGAAAGGTTTGTAGGATAAGGCAATTGAAAAACTTTGTGATTTGGCCGATGAGAAAAGAGATTTGGGAGTATGGTAATGAAATAGAAGGGAAATAACTTAGGAAAAAATGAAAATGGGTCGGGATATTATGAAAGGAGAAAGTAAGAGAATGTATGGAAATATGTGGAAATATATGAGCGGGGAATGAAAAGTAAATAAAGGGAAATGAAGTGAGAAGGAAATGTGGCGGGTGTATGAAATGGAATGAGGGCAAGAATGAAGTTTGATCACCATTACCCCTCTCAGCAATACTACCTTTCTTCTTTTTTGAAAATATATGACAACGAGGGAATATCATTTTCAGTTATGACAAATCTAAGCAATAATCAGTCACCTTGTGATAGTGTGAAATACAGGAGTCTAACAACTTATTTTTGTATCATCATTCAGAAAGGTTCAAATTCCATCTACATAATTTGGATACTGAAGGAAAACCACAATCAATGATTCATTGGACCTCATTAGTGAATCCATCAGAGCAATTATCAAAATTTATGGCAGATATATCATTAAAATATATGGATATTGAGAAGTTAAGAGCTCAGTTGGAAAAGAACCAAGATAGCAAAATAAAGTTTTATAATGCATATCTTGCCGAAGTGCAAAAATACTTCAGATTAACCAAGTGGCTTGAAAAATATGAAAATGAATCTTTGATTGCACAAATATTATCTAAAGCAAAATAAAAAATATGGATTGATATAAATTCAACCATAAATGAACTCTGGACATCTATTGAAATCATTTTTGAACAAGAGGAATTGGTGATAAGATCAAAAGTAGCCATTACAGTAATCAAAGAAGATTTAGATCACAAGCTAGGAGAAGCAACCAGAATAATCAAAGTGCTGAATTCTAAAACAAAGGAAGAATTGGAGATATTGGGAATTGAAGATAAGACTAATACAATCCTAAAAGTAAGAAGAGTTTTTACTAAAAGGAACTCAATGTTACAGTTAGAAAATAAATGCCAAAACTTAGAAGAACTAGTGAAAAAGTTTCATAGAAAATTTAATGTTCTACGTGAGAAAGGACTTCCACCTCTAAGAGATTCTAGTGGACAATTGATTCCATAAGAAAATTATCGGCACAGATTGCATGAGATAGTAACATATATAACAAAGTTTTCCAAAGTCAAAGGGATCATCAGTGGGAAAGAATTAATTGAAAGCCTAGAATACGATCTTTTTATCCAACATAAAATTTAACATTTGTTGATTACTAGGCAAACTTTTGAGAAGTATACAGAGGTGGAAAAAGCATATAGAAAAGTAACACAATTTTCTATACCAGCTAACAAAAGATGAGATAAATTACTCAAACTCATCGAGTAAAACACAATGCATAATTTTAGCAACTAGTTGCAGGGAAAGGAGGAGCATAAAGAAGAATAACAGGAGCATAAAGCAAAGAATTTAGTTTGAAGCAACAATCATTAAACAACACCCTCGAATTGTGTGCTGATCACTCAAATCAGTCCAAAAAACTATTTTTGTGTTCTACTTTAATATCCAAATATGTTTTGGATAATATTGTTTTTGTAAAAGAAGTATTTTTAGATCTAGATATTTTTGAATTATGTTCTATAAGTATTTTGTAATTGGAAGTAAGAAGGGTTGAACACTCGTGATGATCTAGTGACACTATTGTACTAGACTCTAAAATTTTCTTAAGGTAATCAAAGGATTATGACTTCATTCTTAACAACTTTTGTTCATGTGAGTCTTTGAAGTTATTCATTTATGTTTTTCATAATCTATTTCTGCATATGTTCAAGGTAACATAGAAGTTAAGGAAATGCTAGATTGAGTATCAATCTCCTTGAAAGCCCACTGCGAAGTTATAATCATTATGGAGATTAATTAACTAAATAGTTTGTTTAAGTTAGTTCTTCTAAATCTTTTAATCGTTTCCTTCTCTCATCTTTTGAACATATATTGTTTGGTTGTAAAATTTTTCTGCACACATCAATTGTATTTGATTAATTAAATATTCGGTATGGATGTTTGATTATCACATATCTTCTTAATTTCCACTTTCAAACTCAACTAAAATATTTATGTTGTTATGAATGAAAATCAACCCTTTGAACTTCTCATAAATACTTAGATTTTACAAGTGTTAAAGGTTTAATACATTGGTCATCCAATTCAATTAAACACTTACTTAGATGCTTTGACACAGTTCCCAACCTAGAATTGTCTACAAAGATACAACAACATGATTGGGTAAAAAAATCATTACCACATTATTTCGAAGAAAATTGAAATGAAATTAGATTAAAATATTTAGTTTGAATGGTTTGGTGAATAACTTATCATACATGCAGCAGGCATGGTATTACACATTCAATTTTGCTTTGAGTGCATATTAGTTTTCCTTTGACCAAAAATATATGCTCATAATTTAACATTGAGAATTCAATTTTTGTTAATTATTATTATTATTATTTGAATTTATTTATTTGTAAGGTGATTGGTTGAGATCTTATTATGGGTTATTTAGTAACTTCCATTTCTATTAGTTACTATTTTTTTGTTTTTTTATTTCTTTTTATTTTTTTATATTTATTTATTTCCTTTTTCTATTATTTCCATTTTAATAGATTATAGTTTTTTTTCTCCATTTTTTCTATTTAAGATGACTTATTATTATATTAAAAACACAATTTAATCAATTTAATTATAAAAAATTATATATATTAATAAAAAATAAAACACACACACAAAATAAACATATATATTAAAGTGTATATATGTTAATATCAACAATATTAGTTAATCATATTTCTTAATTTTTGGTGATGTCATTCAACAATACATTATTTTATTAGCTGTTTTATTTTTGTGAGAAAATCTGTCATTATTATTTTTAGTTTAATTAAGTTATATTTAAAGTAAGCGGCATGTACTTGCTACTATGTAGCTCTTGTTTTATTATGCAGTGTATGATTTGTTTTTTTACTTTTTTTTCCCTATTTTTTTAAGCAAAGAGAATCTTTAGAAAATTGATACAACAGAACCAATATTTTAAAGCCACAAACAAATTATTCACTAAACCACTCAAGCTAAAATCCTTTAAGATTTAATTTATTAATGTTATCTTATTTATATATTTTATACCGTGTAATATATATAGTGTTTAATTTTATTTGATACAATATATTTTATTCATATATATGTCCACACATAATTAAAGGTTTTGTTTTTTTTTTAATTATTATTTTTTTCTTCATTTTAATTTATATCTTTTAGATTTATACTTTTAAATGTAAAATAATGAGTTTTTTTCAAGGAAAAATAGTAATTTTCATTAATATAATAGTGAAAATTACATGTTGTATGAGTAAAGTATCATGCCAAAAAATGTGTGTTGGTTATGTCAACAATCTTCATAATGTCTATCAAATTGTACTGATGAGTTGATATGAGCAAAGAGTAAAAAAGATGTCACTGTGTAGCTGCTATATCTAGTGTAGCCTTGGTGAAAGGGTGATGATAATACTGATAATGATTGGGCGCAAGTTGTTCTGTCACATGTCAAACACTGTACGCCTGCCGCGAGCCCTCTTTAGATAGCCTGTCTAAAAGAGTGTTCCTCTGTTCCTCTCCCTGTAAATATGTTGATAAGAAATGAAATCAAAATGAGATTTGAGCATCATAACCTCATCCAAAATGCATTTGTATGTGTGACATGTAGAAATATGATTAAACCAATTAACTATCACCACTGAGTCACCAAAAACCCTTATATGTAATAACGTGATCGAAAAGAAGAGAAAGAAACATTACCTAAATTACTATAATTTTGTTGACTTTTGTTCACTTAACAAATCATCATTTAAAATATTGCTGACTTAATCATCATCCTTATCATGAATATTATATATTCTATCAAATAAAAGTAAATAATAATATATATATTACACTATATAAAATATATAGATAATATAGTACTAAAAAATTAAATGCTTAGCAATTTAATGAATAATTTGTTACAAGTTTAAAATATTAATTTTATAAAAATGATTGATTCTCTAGAAATTCTTATTAATATAAAAAATAAATAAATGCCATGTATAAAACAATTATACATCTCTTTACACATATTTAGGGTAGATGTAAATAACATCTATTAAAGAAATATTTTTTTAATATATACCATTATCATTAAGTTGTTATTTTACTTAGTGATTAATGTTTTTTTAGAAGTACATAATAATCCAAATATATACAATTAAGATAAACCAAACATAGATTTAAATCATCTTAATACTGGTTTTTTAAATATTACAAATTCTTTGTATTTATCATTAAATTATTTTTTATTCTCATGTTTTAATTTCTCTTCATATTACATATATCAACGTTCAAAGGTGATGTATGGGGTTGAGTTAGAAGGAAAAAAGGTGGCGGAGGAACACAATGGAAGGGCTCGGCTTCCTTGTTCGACCTTGGCGGGGGAACACATTCCTTTCTGCTTTGCTTTTCTGCGCTAATTAATTCTAATATAAGTTTTATCATCCACGGGCTTTTATAACTACCCATCACTTACAAGTTAGCGGCATCTACGGATCCGTACCCCTCTCTCACCTTGTGGCCACTGAAAATCAATGCATTCATTTGGGAAGCTGCCAACTGCCCTCAAAGGGGTTTTCATTAACCAGTCACAACGCGTTCAGCCCAGTGGGTTTTTTGTTTTGCAGAGTTGCCAGAGGTAAGCCCCTGCTCCTCCCTAGGTAATACCACCACATTATTAATTCAAATTCTCACGTTATATTTGTGAGTATATGGTTAAATTTGTGAGTAGATGGACTGTAAAAATCTGCTTTTCTTTACAATTATCTGTCTGAGGACCTTATGAACAAACCAATGTGTCTGCATATGTTCATTGCAATGCATTTGAAAGACAACCAATCTGTACTTGATAATCTTTAGCCTGGCTAGCAAGCAATATAAACCCTTAAAAAACACAGGGTTAAACTGTTTTAGGTACCTCACCTCTAGATAAACAGTAGTTCAAATTTTATCCATGATATGGGCACAGCATATTTGGTGCTTTAGTTGATCTCATATGTAGTTTTTGCTTTTTGAAAAGATTTTTCTCAAAATTTAATTCTGGTTCTAAACCCCACCCAAGGATTGATCCTCTGTTTTATATTTAAGCGAAATTAGTATACTTTCATCAACTACAGTTTGTATTGACCCTTCTGGCTTAAACTTTCTTAGCTCTCCATAAATGTTGGATTCTTCTGTTTTCTTTAGAAGTATAGAATAACTGCAATTTCTTTTGTGGGGAACAATAATTGTTTTTAGGGCCATCCTGTTGTGCCCTGAAAACAAAATGCAGCTGTTGAAATTGGATATGGCAGTGTAACATATATACAAAGCTATTTCTGCATTGTGTGACAATTCAAGAATTAATGTTTCTTTTATATGCATAGATTGTTCCTGGCATAACCTTACACCTCATTACTGTCAGTGCAATTGAGTTAAATTTTCTCATCCTAAGGCACTTAGATGGCATTATCATTTTATCTATGGACTTTTTAAGTACTGTATTATTGTTTGGAATTTGTTCATGGTATTTAAGCGTTAAGATAATTAGACAACCAAAACCGGAATAGCTGTTCTATGCTACGGTGTGGAGTATGCACTATCTAATGTAAACTCTACTGCGCTCATCATGGGGTATGAATTAGATGGCCGATTTGTTCATAAGCGATAACATGCATGCAATGAATTTAGCTCATTGTTTTAAAACCCTATGTGTTTGTTAACAGGAAAGGCACACAAAGACACACTTTCTCATGCAGACTGTCTGTTTTAGCATTAATATGGCCATTTATCTGCTTGAATTTTAGTAGCAAATTGTTAAAAAGCTTGCATGCCAACCCCAAATAACTGCAAATATATGACATGCTATAGAAGTATAGAAGCACACCAAAAATCCACACAATATATGTATAAGGAAAAAAATCTTCGGAATATATTCAGATTGAAATCATGAAGGAAAGGAGAATGTTAAGGTTAGGAATTTATATTATCATTATTTCAACTTTATGAAATAAAAATTTTAATGGGTACTTCGACTTAATAAAATATATAAAATATATTCGCCTAGATTTATCTTAAACCTAAATCAAATATGGATTTTATACCCCAGTATTGATAAACGCCTTATCTTAACTAGTCTATGGCCTAAACATTTAATTTTAATTTTAATACTTTGATATTTAATTTTAATTTTAATATTTTGACGAACTCAACATAACATTATGTTACATTACTTAATTTTAATTTTAATAATTTGACCAACTCAACATAACATTATGTTACATTATATAATGTTTAACAACATCACTGCCATATTGGGCTGTAAAGTGCCTCTTGAGACAACTAGATTATATTGCTTATAACTATAACCTTGTATTTGAAATCCTTTATTGACCATTGTTGAGAAATATTAACTGGTTTATTCTCTCATCTGGGAGGTTTGTTTTGTTGTATTCTGGATTCTGGGGACTACAGAAAGACGAAAATGTAACTTCTTTTCTTTCTTAATGAAAGAGATTTGGTTTTTTCTTGTGAAAAAAAAAGTATTTTGTAAGGCAGCATACCTTTTCCATCACTACCGCTCTTGTGCTCTATATGCGTAATTTTTTTTAAGGTGTTCTTCATCTGCCTTTGGTGGTGATTTTAAAATTTTTACTCCAAACTAAAGCCTTGAAAGGGTAACACTGAAATGTCATGTGTGAATAAATGTAGGGACTGGAATGAAGAAAAGGACCGTGTCATCATTGTCAGTAACATATTACATCTATTCTGATCCTTAACAATCATGAATACTTTCTGGGAGGAGTGTACTGCGAAGCAAAAAACAAAATCGATAGATGAATTGATGACCAAGAAAGGCCATTCTAAGAGAGCAGGTGGGAGAAATGGCAGAGCAGTTCATTCTTCTACAATGGTCTTATCAGCAATATCATCAGATATTGTATTTCCTAAGCATGATCAGGTCCATTTTGAACAAGAGAGGAAAGTAAAACTTCCAAAAGGCATTAAAAGAGAAGCTTCTTTGGTATCACATATAATTCAGTCTACAGATAAATTCAATGATCAATTCAGTTTCAAAAAGAAAAGGAAAACAACACATAATGCCAAACAAGCAAATTGCAATGTCAACCATCTATTTTTTGATGCTGTAGAAAAACAAAATGCTACAAGCACTTCTTCCTTATCCATTGAAGATGATGTTATGAGACCCTCATCAACTAGCCATTCATCACGTTTGCCACTCTTCCCTTTATACTCAATCAAGATACAGCAAATAGAAGAAATAGCAGGAACAGTAAACAAAGTTCAGAAAGAAGGAACAGGGGATGAATACAGAGGAGAGAATAAGATGTCAGATTTTCTATTTTCTAAAAAGGGAATGCTGAATGTGGAACTCAATCAAGGCAGAAGCTGCATTGACCATAAAAATAAAAATAGCAGTAAACTATTGGCACCATGTCCACCAGGGGACTGTGAAGTTATGGTGGGTTCAATTGAGATGTTAGCTTCTGCCATGAAGTTAAGTAAGCCTGATAAACAGTTAAACCTTCTACGTAGTTTCATTAGAAGACATCAGTATGGTGATGAGACAATTAGTGGTGTGAAAATGGAGGATGGAGCAGTTCAGTTTGTCCTCCTCAATTTTCCCTCTGGTATGTATGTGAATGGGTTTGAGGACGATAAGTTGCCATTCTGGAACAGTTTCAAACCAAGCCTCATTGTAGATGGACTTTGTATAGCACATAAGATTGTTTGTGACTCTGGGTGGGTGGCTTGTGTCCATACCTTTGAACAGTCAAATAAAGTGAAGGAAGGAGCATTTGCAATTGGTTTTGATCTGTGGAGGAGTTTCACATTGGCGTGTGATAAGCCCATATATCGTGAAGTGGTGGAACCAAAAGCAAAGGTAAATATCTTACATTATTATCTTTATCTTTCTTTGAGGTTGTGGAAATGTTTTGGAAAAAGCTGTGTAAAGAGAAAACATGATAATGGGTGCAGTGTTCACTCAAAACTTTGAACAAATTAAAAATCCCTTAAAACAGTTTTTTCCAAAAATTCTCCACCACACAAACAACAACTGTGAAAATATACGCACTTATTTCTTTGAGGTTGTCTTTCAAAGTTGTTCATTGATTTATGTTTCTCATGGTGCAGGTTCACACATTAGTTATATCTATGTTCCATCGATGTGGAATGCCAAGGCCGAAGCCATATTATCTGCAAGCAGGAGAATTAGATCATCATCAATGTTCTTTGTCCAGAGATTTGTTATATGAGAATGTAAACGTGCAAGAATGGCTATATAAGGCCGATGGCACACCTTGGAGGGGAGGAGCACAGCGGTCACAATATATCTGGCACTTTCTTTTGTTGGCATTCACTAGATATTCAGATTCGGTTGTAGATTTGATTGCAGGTACAGGGGGATTCATTAAGGTAGCCAGTGAACTTGGTCGCCATGCATTAGGAGTGGAGGCTGATGAAGCCATTGTACATCAATTATTGGAATCCTATATCTAGTCAAACAGTAAGTGTCTATGCTCACCTTACAAATACATTGTGTTGCATATACTCGTGTTTTCAGGATTTGCTTTTGAAAGGCTGCGTTGAAAGTTATCGATTAGTGTGGTGAAAAAATACACTGTTGAAGTCTTTCATGGAAGTAAAGGCTTAGGCAAGCTTTATAACCAGTTTCATAATAACATAGTCTGCTTCAAATTGTTATTGCCTTGAGCTTCACCATAAAATCTTAGAGACTCTAAGAGATTACAACATTCACGAAGTTTTTTTTGTTATTTTATGATCCCATCTTTTCTGATTTTATATTCCTTGGGGATTATTTTCTAGGCACCAGGTGGGTGGATGAAAAATTAGACATGATATTGAAGAAGGCTAGAAGATACCCTTAATAATTGTTTTCTTGATAATAGTAGATATTTTGTCCAAGGAAATTTTTAGAGGTTAATATTCGCAGGTGGGATAATTATCGATGTTCGTCAATTTTTATTTTTTTTCACTCAAATTTGATAGTATAAAATTATTTTATCTTAAAATTTGCCAAAATTTAGAGAGATTATATAAAATCACTAGAATTTTTAACATTTTTATAACATTGCAGTCAAGTAGATATTTTGTCGAAGGAAATTTTTAGAGGTCAATATTCGCAGGGGAGATAATTATTGATGTCCGCCAATTACTATTTTTTCTCAGCCAAATTTGATAGTATAAAATTATTTTATTTTAAAATTTGCCAAAATTTTAAAGAGATTATATAAAATCACTAGAAATTTTTACATTTTATAACATTGTAGCCAAACATTTTACATTTTGCATGACTAATAAAATTCACTAAGATTTCTAAACCTTCTAACTTTATATACAATCCCAACCTTATGATAGGTCTTGTTCTAAACCTGAAACGTTGACACAAAAATGTTACTGTGGAGATTCCAAACCCAGAAACTCTAATCACTAACCTATATTTTTTATAACTGGTTCATATTGGTCTTTCTGGCATATATGCCTTATCTTACATTTTAAGGATTCTGATTTCATTGTCATCTTGTTTTTGCTTTCAATCTCCTTTTGTTTATGGACCATTTACTGTATTGTTGACCTGTAGCTGGATTATATTTACTATTTGGATTTCATTATATGGTTAATTATATTTTGATAGTATTGTGATTTGGAATTCATTGCATGGTTAATTGTATTTTGATAGTAGGCTGGAGAGGAATCATTAATCTATTGTATTCGATGCTGATGCAATCAGCGCGTCAATCTGCACTTGAAACGGAAGTCAGTAACTTAACATGGAGATAAGTTGGAAGTGGAGTATTTATTTATTGCCTTCACACAAGAAATCAGTCCTCTTTGATGCTGTCTAGCTACACTTCACTATATGCATTTTCATTTCTATATAATTAAATTGATACGTGCATTTTAGATCCTTTGTAAACCAACTGATTCACAGCTTTATTAGGTTGTGTAATCCCTTGGCTGTTTTGCATTCCTCCTTTCTTTGTCGATTGGTTTAGCTTTTCAGCCTATTGCAAGGCTATCTCTTTAAGGGGTTTATTTGCAGTGTATATTAATTAAGTTATTAAAAAAGAAATATTCCTTCGTATTGAACGTGTGAATTTTCAATTATCAGTATGAGATGTGTAATGGTTGTATTTAATATTGATGGAATATATGGTTTAGGATGGTCCAGTACAATTATAATAAAAAAAATGGATAAGGTGTGTAAAAATGGACAATAGTTTTCAATGTTTAATAAATTTGAAGTGGAAGATGAATTTAAGTCGATGTTATATTTTTGATATAAATGTTATTAATTTGAATTTGTGTATAAATTTTTTAATTTTAGATAAGTAAATGAAATAATTTGAGTGGAGAAGTGATTTATGAATAAAGGTAAACTCGCTGGCCTAGTTGGCACATGTTGTGGTGTAATAGTTCGATAATTGCAAATTTATATTTACATATTAGTTAGAATTGGTGTCTACATAGGCTAAGTATCTACTGAAAAAAACATAGAATTAAAGTTATAACAAAGTACCCAAGTTCTAATTAACTATTATTTTTATTTGATTATAGCTCATGTAATGTTGGATTTTGATAAAAATATCATGAGAATTATTAAAATACCCATACCCATTTTAAGTATTGCTTGGAATTAAAAGAAAAAGAAAAAGAAAAAAAATCAAGTGCACATTTTTTATTATTTAAAAGATTTGGAGTAATGTTGATTTTTTTTGTTCATGTAAAATTTAAGACAATTTTTTTCTTAAAAGTTGAATGTTTTTTTTCTTAGTTTGGTTTATAAATGCTATATGTTCAATTTCCTAAGCATTGCAATCTCATTTCACTTGGTATAATTATTATGCTTAAAATAAATGAATCAACAATATTAATTAAATAAGTTTAAATCCACTTAAGCTTTAGGTGCATGTTGCTTAGGGATGGAGTGGATGCAAACTGAGTTCCCTTTGGGGTATATGATGTTGGTTGTACCACGCAATTGGTTGTTAGATTGTATTGTACTTCGGTTCTCACTGCATATTTGTGTATTTTTATGAATTTGATTCTTAGTATGCTAGTAATGAACTTGGTTGTTGGGGTGTTCTTTAATTCTTGTAGGTGTAATTTCCTAGGATCTGGAGATGAATGTTTTTGCTAATTTTTTGGATCTGGCGTGGATATGTTTACTCTTTTTCTGTTTTGGTAAATGAGGATTATGAATAGCTCGAGCTCATATGGATTTTATGCCTTAATACTTATGTGAATCTCAAATTTTGGAATGAAAACAAAGTGTCTTTATTCAATAATAAAAAAAAGCATTTACAACACAATACATTGCATTTATCTCGTTGTAAACCATATTAGTTTAAGATGATAGAGTAGATTGAGCAAAACTATAACATGTATACATCGATATGATTAATAATGAGTAATTATTGTGGAGAGGCATTCACTTTAACTAATGAAGAGACTAAGAAATTGTACTTAGATTTGTTTGCAATGTTATTTTGTTCAATGTTATGTAATCCCTAAACTTGTTATTATTTGTATTTGTTACCATAGAATTTTTCACTCTAATAGTTTTCACGTTATCATAACTATATTGTGGTGTGAATGGTTTCATGTTATCATAACTATATTGTGGTATGAATGGTTGGAAGGGAAATATGAACTTGAGTTAATGGAAATTCAAAACATTGTTCTAGAAAGAAACCTATTTATACTAAATATGTATGTTGATAGTATTAATAATTAACTTAGTTAATATAAGAAATATAAAAAAAGGGATTTTTTTTAAAGATTTTTTATTATATAGAGTTTGATAATGAGAGAAAATGTGTATGTATGATGATTTTTAGTTATGATTAAATAAGTGAAATAGATACTACTACCAAAACACACACATACACACACACACACACACATATATATCAATTCCAATTTTCTCGATCAAAATATCAAATTGTTTTGCTATCAAATTGTTTTTCTATGCATCGAGAGATATTTTTGAGATGCCAAGAAGCTTTCACCTTTATATATAATAGATCCAAATTTAAGATGGATTTATGTTGATTCTTAATATATATTTGTGTGTATGTATATGTGTCACATGTCAATTCTATGTTTAATAGAGTTTTGAGATGTGAAATTAATTTAAAAATGAGCGTTCAACTCTATGTATAGTAGATCCAAAGTTAAGATGGATTTATGTTGGATCTTAATATATATTTGTGTGTGTATGCATATTTGCCACATTCCAAATCTATGTTAAGTAGGGAAAGAATTACATGTCTCCTTCATATTAGCAATACCATTACAATTTTTTAACCATAATATATTTTCTATATCCAATAGATTTAAGTATATAAAAATAAATCAAATTGTTTTTTTTTATTAATATTCTTTTATAAATGTCATGTGTTAATTCAAAAAATTATAGAATAAAATCTAAAAATCAATAATAAGAGTATAAAAACACTTTCATTTTTTATATTTCCATGTTTTGAAAATACAAAAGCATAACTCCAGAAAAGATTTAACATTGATCAATAATTATGGATGCAAACTATTTTTTTTTCCAACTAATTAAGAAAGTACCACACTTTCTTAAAAAATCCTCTCTTTAGATGAAAAATATATAAGCCATATGCCCAAATGATTAACATAAACTTGTAATGATACATCATGATAAAAATGCAAATTCATATAAGAGCCATGTGCCCAAATAATTAACATGGACTTTTATTTATACATAATAGTAAAAATACAAATTTTATCTTATATAAAATGATAATAAATCATTTTTAAATATATTTTACTTACCACTAATAACTAATTATTCACAATAATTTTCATAAATTCTAATGCAAATGCATATAAGAGTTATATGCCCAAATGATTAACATGAACTTCTCATTATACATAACAATAAAAATACACATTCTATGTTTGTTTGTTTGTTTGTTTTTTTTTTCTTTTTTTTTCTTTTTTCTTCTGAATAAGTCTACTTCTATTATTGATACAAATTTTTTTTACAAGGAGGTCCCAGCCTCATAAGATCTTGCCCAGAATTGCAGCATTTTGTCAAAAAAACTGATGCCTATCCAAAAATTTTCAAGCACAGAACCTACTACCCTGTTCCGAGCCATGCAAACAAGAGAAGGCCACCCACGCAGGGGAAACCTGCTATTAAACAAAGAAGCAAGTTTCTGAACATGTAAATTGTGAAAACAAAAACGCAAATGATCAAACCTAGACGAGCCACTGTGAGGCAAAAACCTGAGAGTAAATGCGCAGTCAGGAGTCATGAGAGTTAGAAGGTGTTTCTTCCACAATCCGGCATCCATATTCATAGGGGTCTTCATCCATCGCCTGAAGGTCTTCTTTGCCAATGGATCCACCGCGCTGCGAATCGCTCGGACCTACAAGGATGCTGGTGACCGGATTCTCGTTGCGACAATGCTCCTCACTCTGCCTACTATCGGAGGGTGGAATGAGATGTGGCTCGTTGATATTCTTCTCCAAAGGCGCTGTTGGAGCCTGGACAACCTCAGTCTCGGAATCGACATGGAATTCAAAGGTGATTTTGGCTATCAAGGTGGAATGACATATAGCACAAGGCAGGCGGAACTGGGCTATTTGGGACTGAGCGGGGAGGGGAAGTGGAGAGACCGGAATGTGGAGGGAGCCCCGAGCATGAGTAGACTGACCAGACCCACGACCACGACCACTCCTGGTGGCAGGATAACGACCAGAGAGGTACTCTGAGGACTGAGAGGTCGAGCCAGAGGTGGAAGAAGAGGGCTGTCGAGCGACCTGCCCACGACTGGTGCCTTTCTTGCACCGCATTCGTTGTCGGAGACGAGGCATGATGCTGCGAGCTGGCAAAGAGATGCAAGGGTCGGTTGAGCGAAGGTTGGGAGCAGAATCCACAAATAAATGTAGGGGAGCACCAACAGGGAGAGCCAAAACACAATCAAAAGGTGAATTGGACTGAAACCTGTAGAAAGGGCTGTGAGTATAGTGAAAGTCCGGCATAAATTCAATGCAGCAAGCCAAAGCACACCGCATCCCAGTACTGGTCCGAGAGCGGGGCTCTGCTGCAACACCAGAACAACGCGAGCGCAATGGAGAGGCAGCAGTGAATCTGGACTGGGGCGACATGGTAGAAATGCTAACGTGCTGGCGTCGGAGGAAGAGCTGCTTAATTGCAGCATTGAAGTCACTGGCAGGGAGTTTAATGCTGTGCCTTGCGCAGAGTTGGGTGGTGGTGGTGTGAGTCCACACGCCAGCCCATGTCTGTCCACGCGCCATCGTACCATGCTCATCAAACACCCACATCCGGGAACATTCTATGTTATATTAAAGGGTAAGAAATCATTTTTTAAATATATTTTACTTACAATTAATAACTAATTATTCACCATGATTTTCGTAAATTCTATATGTGAAGCACTTTGTGCTAAATATGTCCCATGTCTCCAAGTACCTTCAACTTTAATGAATTGAAAATTTGAATGTGATTGAATCAAGCACCTAGATTCCCTTGCGGGGCACAACTATCTAGATGTTTTTGGAACACAACTCATTGGATAGGTAGCTAATAAGATATTTTATTCATATATTGGTTGGCTAAGATGTATTATTATGTGAATCCCATTTAGAATGGGTTACTTGAGTTTCCTTCACAATACTACTCATTTTCATTTATAAATAATGTGACATAACCGGTCATTTTCATTTATAAATAATTTCCTCGATCATGATAGTAAAACCCAAAGCTATCATTGGGTTAGAATATCTTATTTACATAAGATAAAAATCAAGATTTATTCACCATGATTTTCATAAATTCTATATGTGAAGCACTTGGTGCTAAACATGTCCCATGTCTCCAAGTACCTTCAACTTTAATGAATTGAAAATTTGAATGTAATTGAATCAAGCACCTAGATTCCCTTGCGGGTCACAACTATCTAGATGTTTTGGGAACACAACTCATTGGATAGATAGGTAATAAGATATTTTATTCATATATTGGTTGGCTAAGATGTATTATTATGCGAATCCCATTTAGAATGGGTTACCTGAGTTGCCTTCACAATACTACTCATTTTCATTTATAAATAATTTGACATAACTAGTCATTTTCATTTATAAATATTTTCCTCTATCATGATAGTAAAACCCAAAGCTATCATTGGGTTAGAATATCTTAATTACACAAGATAAAAATCAAGATTGATTTTTTTTTTCTTGAAAATCTACCTCATAACTTATATCTGTTAAATTTTGATAATATATATATATATATATATTTTTTTAATAATTTTTTTGGATAATCCTTTACACGATATGAAATTCAAGTTCTATTTTTTTTTATTATTTTTCTTTAATCTTATCGAAATTTGGGAGTGTTTATTATTTCCAACTGAAACTTACTTTCTTGCATCCTAGCATCATTAATATATTTCTCATTTTTGGCACCTTAACGCTTTTTCTAACATTTTAATTAAATGATAAATTGTGATAGATTATACTTATTTAGTACATGGTTTTATATTTACATAATGATTGAATTATCAAAACATGACAATTATGTCTACCTTAAGCCTACTCTCTTCAAAGAATTGATATTATTCTCTCTTTTGGCAACTTCAATTTTTTTTTCGCTTTTATGGTCATTCAAAAATATTTCTTTAAACATTTACAAAGACCTTAAGCTTACTCTCTTGCATCCTCAAAGAATTAATATTATTCTCACTTTTGGCAACTTCAAATTTCTTGGTCGTTATCGTCATTAAAAAATCCTTCTTTAAACATTTATAGAGACCAAGTTATAAAAATTGCATATTAATTGAATGACAACTTGTGAAAGACTATATATATATATATATATATATATATATTAACAATGTCGGATATTTGTATTAATTTTCGAAAAGGAAGCAAGCTACCGCTTACAATATTGATAAAAAAGGAAAAATTGAGGAGGGGAGCCAGTAGCTGGGATCATAGTTTAGTGATTTTAGATCAGGGCAAGGATTTCATTCAACAACATTGGATTTGTAGATCCTAAAAAACTACTTCAAAACACAAATAAACTTACATTTCATAGCTAGAACTGATTACTGAAAAAACTGATACTTATCCTACGGATTTCTTTCTTCTAAACTATTGCTAATATATAATTTGATTATGTTCCTTTAGCTGATTAAATAGGTCCTTCACATGTTCAATTATGAATTTGATTCCCTGCACTGTGGGCATGCTACTAAAGAATGTTGATCCATTAAAGCAAAGGCAGTCGCGGAGGATACAAACACAGATATGCAACCTTGAGTAGAGCATAGGGAAACACAATCAGAGTAGAGGGAAAAATCATCAGAGCGGATGGAACAACAGAGCAGAGGGCTCAGTAGAGTAGATGAACACAATTATCTAATGGAGAAATGGAGATAAGGAGCGCTTAAGAGAGGTCAATGCATAAGAAGGTATAAGAAGAGTGGGAAGGGGAGGGATGACGTGAAGAGGACAAACATGTGGGAGCCTCGAGAGGGCATTAGGACGAGGCAAGAGAATAAATGAAATAGAAAGGAGGATCTTAGAGGGAAACAGAGAGGGTATAAAACAAGGAGACGTTGAATAAAATAATTGGCTATATTACATGACCAGATTCTAAGCGATGCATTTCCAAACTTTCAGAGATTTGATGCTGATATGTGGAGTACAATTATGGGATGATTTGATATGTGACATTGTTACCTATTTTGACTTCACCTTGATCTCTTAGGACAACTCTATTTTCTAATGAATCAAAATTTTTGTTGTTGGCTCTCAATGTATGATAAAAAGAGACTTTTCCCAAATTAACCAGATTTTCTCTAATGCGAAGAATGATTTGTTCCAACTCTACATTCTTCAGAATTGTGTTATTCACCATTTTTTGGATGATAATGGAGTAGTCTCCAAAAATGACAGGGTTCATTACATTCTCCCCCTCAGAATGTGAGAGCCTAATAAAATTCAATAAGCTTTCGCTTTGTTATTCGTTTCAATGCCTAGGCTCCATTCGAATTCCAAACTTGAATTTTTCTCACTGTTAAGAATATAGCCTCCTACATCAGCTCTGCCTGGGTTAGATTTCGCTGCTCTGTCAAAGAGCATACAAGAACGCTTGAGAGTATTGATCCACTTGAGGAATTATTTTTCCTTTAGCCTTACTTTCCAAGACTTGTTGTTGAGGTTGGATTTTCTGATTTGTGCTTGGGGATATATTTTCCTTTCAATAATTGAAGATATCCAAATTATTTCCTCATGTTGGAGCAGAGAGTTATAAATATTTTTTAACTCATTTTGAAAAAATAAATTCCGCTGCTAGGGCCCAAGCCATGGCAGTGACTTTCCTTGGATTTGATTTTATGTCTTGAAAGATCTGATTATTTCTAGCGAGCCATAATTTCCAGGTGAGAAAACAAGGGAAGCTTACCCAAAATCTTTTAATAGTATTCTTGTTTTTAAAAGAGTATGGGAATAAGTTCTTCTAATTTGAGTAGAAGTCCTCGGTGCTTTGGTTGAAATTTAAGTCAATGTCCAAAGCATCGATGAGGAGATTTCAGTAAGCCTTTGCAAAATTACAACCGACAAATAGGTGATTTATGGTTTCTTCCTCACTATTGCACATGGGGCATCTCGAAGGTCCAATTATGCCTCTCTTTTTTAAATTATCAGTTGTTAATATCTTACCTCTTAGGACAATCCATATGAAGATCCTTATCTTGGGAAGAGACTTCGTTTCTACACTATTTTCTAGAGGGGCAAAAATTGATTACTACCTTGATCTTGAAGCTCAGTGTCGCACGATTTAACACTGGATGCTTCTGCTATTTGATCCCATCTAAATGTGTCATGTTGACCGTGTTTGAGTGGGGAAACACCTCTTAAAAGGCAAGTTAAAATTTCCCATTGGAGAAAAAGGGTCGGGGGAATAGGAGGAGCTTTCCAACCAGTCCAAGCACTGTTTTCTTGACACCAATTAGACCTGCTCCAATTACGCTGTTCCATTTTTGTTCAACTATTCCATCAAGGGCTAGATTTCTTCATGATGTGAAATTGGTGGTTGTCCCATTATATTGTCCTTCTATATGTGTATATCTTTAGCTCCTTTTGGAATTCTTGAGGCATTCTCAAAGATTATTGGAATTACTTTTTTAACAAGTTTCCAAACTATGAGCAAGGTCTTAAAGGGATCTCTTTATTTAGAAGAAAGAAGCAGGAGACGTTTAGATACTTAGATTCCAAGATTTTCTTCCACCAACTCGGATTACCAGTGATCATTCTCCATATTATTTTTTCTCAGAGAGCAAGATTCATCAAGCTAGGAAGCCTTATAGAAATTCCTCCATGCTCATAAGGTGTTGTAACTTGCGTCCAATTAACCAAGTTGAAATTTTTACTTTCTATTTTTCCTCCTTGCCAAAGAAAATCTATGATTACTAGCTCGATATGTTTATGGATGCTTGTTGGAGCTTATACTATTGAAAACTGATAAGATGGAAGCACTGCTAGAAAAACCTTAATTAATATAACTCTCTCGGCTAGGTTGAGCCATAAAATTCCCCACCCGAGAAGTTTTTCGTTCATTTTTTCTATAGTGTTGTTCCATATTTCAGTTTTCATATTATTCTTCATAATTGGAAATCCTAGGTGTTTGAAATGTGTCTAGTTGCTTTGAAAGGGAACACTGAAAATTTGAGAAATCCTTTGAAATGTTCTGATTGACACATTCCAACAATAAATGATACACTTTGAGTGGTCTATTAGACATCCTGACACCTCCAAGAAGTCATCCAATATTTTTTTAAATCTTCTTGCAACTATGCATGTAGCACCCCCGAGCAACAGAGTGTCATCAACAAAAAGAGAATGGTTGGTGCTTTTTATTCTGGCTTTAATAGATATACCAGTGATGGATCCAGTTCTTCTACAATGATCAAGATTGTTGCTCAATGTTTCTGCCATCAAGATGTAAAGAAATGGGGAGAGAGGGCATCCTTGCCTCAGACCTTTGTTGTTTGAAAAAAATTACATGGTCTTCCATTTATTATAGGAGAAATCCATGGGCCTTTAATGCATGCATGAATAATTTAAACGAGGTCATTAGAGAAGCCAATTTATTTTTATTTTATTATTATTATTATTATTATTATTATTTATTTTTTTAAATTGGTGATAAAAATTCTAGGTTCACTTGGTCAGAGGCATTTTCCAAGTCCAAATTTAAAATTAATCCTTGCTCTCCCTTTAAGAGGCTTGAGTGCAAGGCCTCTTGCACCACTAATATGTTGTCTATAATTTGTCTCCTTGGTATGAATCCCCCTTGATATTCTAATATCAACCCCTGCAGGACAAGCTTGATCCTATTGGCTAAGATTTTTGAGATTATTTTGTAAGAAGAGTTTCATAGAGAAATAGGCCCGAAGCATTGGAAGGAGGTCAGTTTCTGATCCTTTAGAATTAAGGCCAAAAAAGTGGAATCAGTGAACCCTCCAATCTTCTTTTTCTTGAAGGTCCACTGAATCATTTTTAGGAGGTATTTTTTAATGATGTTCCAAAATGATCTGTAGAAAGAGAAGGATAAGCCATCTGGCCCTAGCGCCTTATCTGGTTGGAAGGAACAAATCACAGTTCTAAGCTTCTCTTCTTCTATTGCTTTCATTATTTCCTCATTTTCTTCTGTAGCGATCTTACTTGGGATGTGCCTTATAATATTTTCACTGTTTGATTGTTCAAGATCAACAGACAACAAGCTTTTGAAGTGTTGATAAGCTTCCATTTTTAATTCCTCTTGTCCTCTGATTTCTTTTCCATCTGATCCTGTTATCTCTACTATGCGATTTTTCATCTTTTTTACCTTTGTTGAGTTATGAAATAAGGATGTATTTTGATCTCCTGCTTGAACCCATAAACTTCTTGATTTCAGTCTCCATAATTCCTCTTCCGCTCTATTGTTTTTATATATGACCTAGTGAAGAGATTTCTCTTGCAACAAATATTCTTTTCTCTCTTCCTCCTCTTCCATTGTTTTTTGGAGGGTTTCTAATTTTTGTTGTAGCTCTAATTTCTTTTTTTTTGTGGTTCTTTGTATTTAAGTTTTTCCCATTCTTTTAACTGAATTTTGGTTTCTCTAATTTTTTTTTCCCATCTATATCCCAGGGATCCAGTGATATTCTTATACAATATATCAGTCAAGAGAGTATGAACTTCCTCATGATTGCTCCATAGAGGATTGTATTTAAAAGGAAGGGGTCCAAGGTTCTCACCCTCCCCCCAAAAAGGAGCAATCAGATTGTGATCCGATGTTGTTGAAGCTATTATCCTTGAAGTCATTATATTGAATTTTGCGATGAGACAACCTTGAAGTAAAATTCTATCAAGCTTTCTTTTATATTCCCCAAGCCGGATCTTTTATTGCTCCATGTAAATTTTCTGTTTTTAGGAGCAATGTCCATGGGATTATTTTTTTCCATTATATCTTCTAATCATTGTCTGGACATATCTGTATGAAAGTAGCCACCCTTTTTTTCTTTTGCGTGCAAAATCAGATTTAAATCCCCACCTAAAATAATGGGAAATGAAGAGGAGGATTTGAGGTGTTCAACTAATGATTTCCAACATTTCTCTTTATCCCTGTAATGTGATGGAGCATAAATGTTGAATAGGACGATGTTAATTCCTAAAACTGTGATTTTTATATCTGTTCTTAACCAGTGCAAGATTTTGGTGTTAGAAATTAGCACCCAAGAGGCTTTGTCCCACCATGTACTAATACCTCCTGATGCTCTCGTGAATGATATAGAGATTCCTTAATATTTTTTTGTTTTCTGAATGTTTTTGAGCATGTCTTTCTCCGAAAGTTTGGTCTCCTGAAACATGAGAATGACTAGAATTTCCACTTTGATTAAATATTTTACTACATTCACCTTCGAGAAGTGGCTCAGACCTCTGCAATTCCAAGAGACTATATTCATTATTTGCTGTTGGTTTTATTTGAGGGACATTTCCATCTTGGCTTATGTTGTTGCTTTCCTTTTACTCATGCATTTTTTCCAATGAAGGTTTCCATGGCTTGTTACGTGCCTAATGCCATTTCTTTTATTTCTTCTTCATCTCCCAATTCTTTATTGGATTTTCTTCCAACCTTCTTGTGGAAGTCCAATGATACTAAGGAGTCTTTTGATTGAGTTCTTGTGAGAACGCGATCAAAATAAGGTAATATAGGGCTGGAAGGAGGAGGGGAAGGGGGAAAGGGGAGCATGGGAGGATTGGAGGGGGCGGAGGGGGAGCCAAGAAGAGATAGGAAGGTGTTTGAGGGTAGAAGGGTAGGTATGAATGAGTCTAAAGATTGGGGGGAGGGGATAGGATTTCAAAAGGATTCAAATTTGAATGATGAGAAGGGAGAGAGGAAGAGGATGGTTTCTCATGCACTCTAGGAGGAGAGGAGGTAGGGGGAGGAGAGGGTGGAGCAATAGAAAGAGATTGAGATGGAAGTTTGGATACTTTGTTCACAATTTTTTTTTCTTTTAACTTGTTCCCATTGAGGTTCTTTTGGAGCTTCCAATTCCTCTGTTTCATTCTTATTACATCTATTTGCAAAGTGACCATATTCATGGCATACCTTGCATTTAAATGGAATTTTCTCGTAGTCCAGTTGCTGCATGTGAGTCCAACTATCCACTTTGATTTTGACTGATTTTGGAAGACCTTTGCCGATGTATACTTCAACGCAGATTCGAGCGCAAGCATCCATGTTTTCTTTAGGTTCGCTCCGATCAATATATTTTCCTATTGCATTCTCGATTTATTTGATGGATTCATCTCTCCAACAGTGAAGAGGAAGATGGGGAAGACGAACCCATACAAGAACAACATTTGGCATGTCCAACTCGGGACCAAAATCTAGAGTCCATCGATTTAAATACGATCCTCTTATGTCCATGAAGTAAGAACCATTTTGGAAGGTCAAGTCTCTGTTCTCCTTAGATTCAAAATGAAATGTAAATAATCCTCTTATGCAGTGCCCTGGGAAATTTTTTGGACCTTATATTAGGTGAGCGGACCTACCTATGGTTTTTTGCATGGGTTTTACACATGGTTTTGGGCATGATGGTTTTTTGTCCATGGTATTTTGTAGATCCAGTCAAGGTAACTTCGGTTATGTTCTAATCCAAGGTTAATGGAATGAGGTTTATGAATTATTTAACACACACACACACACACACATATATATTGTAACATTGAAAGGAATATAATGAAAAATCAATATGGTAGTCCTAATTTTGGGATTTGAGGGAAAATGTTTGTGTATATTTGTTTTATGTTTTATGTTCTTGCCATTGTATATTTTATGTGTTAAGAAATTATTTGCACTTAAAACCTACAAATGTAATACAAAAAAAATAGAAAAAAGAGAAAAACCATAAATATAAAAATTAAGTTTAAATAATAACATAATTTCCAACACAAATACAAATATGGAAATCTTTAATTTAATTTAATAATTTAATAATTCATGAAATCTATCTCTTATTTCCTATAGTAAATTGAAATACACATTATGTATTATTACTCAACATCTTTTGAATTTAAATTTAATACATGTCAAACTTATTAAATCTAATTCTAATAAAATAAATTCTATAACAATTATTAATCAATATTAATAAGTATACAATAGAAAATTAATAAAAATCGTAAAAGAATTATTTCATAAAAATAATGAACACTTTCACTACAATATCAAACCTACATCAAATTCATAAGAAAAAGATAATTGATAATTTCGTAATAGAAAATTAATAGAAATCATAAAAGAATTATTTCATAAAAATAATGAGCACTTTCAATACAATATCAAACCTACATCAAATTCATAAGAAAAAGATAATTTCTGAAGAAAAAGATAATTAACGTGTCCACACGAGAATCATATTAAAACTCTGTATTAAGATTATTCCTTTTTTACATTAAAAAAAACTTAATAATAGCATTAACATTCTAAATATTAAAAAATTATAATAACTTAAACCTATAGTAGAAATTCGCAAAGTTTGTTACACCAAGATATTAAAATAAGCATATCTCAAACATAAGATATAAAATAAAATTATGAGAAGTATTATTTAAATCAGTTGGGATATGTGAATAAATGAATGGAGATGGAGGTAATTCTGTGTGAAAATGCAGTAAATGTGAGTATAAAGTGATAGGTTTAAATTCACAATTGTTTATTTGCTATTGCATGTTGAAAGTTATATAATTTATCCAGGGGTTATAAGGGTAATAGTCAAAATCGATTTTATATTATGCAAATACAAAACTGATCTTGATTATTTTTTTTAACATGAATGAATAATTTTTTTATTAATTTTGCCCTCTCACACAACAAAATACACGAGAAATAATTACATTGCTTTTTCATTCTTCTAGTCCGTAAGAGAAAGACTCGTAAGTGGTTCCAAAATTTAAAACTGGAAATCTATTACAACAAATGATCCACAGACATACATTTTGTAAAATTGACCAACAAAAAGAAAAAAACTTATAATAGGAACTCATAACAAAAAGAAAAAAACTTATAATAGGAACTCATAACAAAAAGAGATCTTCTGTCAGAGGTTTTTTAAGATTAATCTGCAAATTCTCAGGAGCTCGACTAGGTGCATTTTCAAATCATTTAGTTGCCTGCAGAAGGCATTAATTTCTTCATTCTGACGATTAACTTTGGTTTTGAGTTGCTAGATTTCATCCACCAGAAAAATGATTATATTCTTTTGCTAATGGATTTTCAAAGTGTCGGGGACACTTCTTTCCAACCCTACTACCACCTACAACTGATGGGGGATCTTTTCTAACCGAAATTGGAAGGTACCAGCCAAGGGAGAGGGAGCCAATTACCAGCGAAGATAGGGATCCAATTACTAGCGAAGATAGGGAGCATATGAATCACCAGCGTTAGAGATCAGCAGAGAGATCCATGTCACCCTCATATTGCTCGAATCGTCACCCTTAGTTTCATGTGAGTTCCACTCTCCACCAATAGTGAAATTAACCAAACAATCTTCCCCCTTCGCAATAATTAACACCATCGATTGTGAGAGTAGTCTCCCTGCTCAAAGGGGTGTTCAATCAACAACATCGCATGCTCAGCCACCATGGAAAATGAATACAAGAAAATCCATTGCAATCCATGAATTCAATACTAATGCTGAAGAACCCACACGAATATATTCAATGTTAAATTCCATTATAAGCCACCTCCTTGCAGCCATCAATGTTTCAAATATGATATCAAGATGTTGAATGCAGTACTGTTCGACTACCTCTCTTGGCTTATGTGATTTCATTGGGAGGTTGACCTCTGCATGGCATGCATGGTCATCATTAGCCATCATGAATTTCCCACAATATGAATCGTAAATATTGTGATTATTTCCAATGAGAGGGAGGTAAGGGGTTACATGCGGCATTAATGTTATTAGCATGATTTTTCGAAGGCATCCAACGTCGAACCTTAACGTGCGATGGGCGCGCGATGGCGCGCTTGAACGACGGTTTTCGAACTTTGCCCGAGCCACGTGTCGAACCCTGAATGGAATCGCTCGCGTTTGAAAAATACTGCCTGCTCCGCAAAAGCGGTGCGATATGGGCAACCCGCCTTTGTAAATCCACTCGTGGTTTCTGAACAGTGACCAACCCATGGTTGAGTTGGGTTCCGCTATTCCTTTTGGATCTTTAACTCACGTCTAATCCTTGGTCGTCCAGATACATTCGCAAGTTTGAAGTAATCATATTTCCTCTTTATGGATGGGGTCCGATGATAGATACCATTATGAAAAATCTGGGGAATCAAATTTATTTTATATTGGCTAAAATAGGGCATTTCCGGACGTTGACCTATGATCCATGTTGTTTACTTACTAGCATATTTGTGTTGTTCAACCGGCGCATAGAGACGTTTCACCTGGACTTGCATAGATAAGTTTCACGACCGAGATCCTACATAGGCCTCGGTCACAACAGTTAATTCACAGGGTTGTTCGGGTAAATTTTGAGAAAACAATAGACAGAGATATGTGGAAATTTTACAGTAGTTCAATTATACATGCACAGAGCTCAATCACCTCGCAATCAAACAATTTATCAACAATTAAGGACTCAAAACGACTCTATGGCAATGCGCACTGAAATTATTTAACTAGAAGCAATTGTGAACACACAGATTTGATTGCAGAAATCTCTCCTCTCTTCTCCTCTGTTCCCCCTATATACATCCGAGGGATTACATTTATATACATGAACATTTGTCTGTTCGGTTCCTCTGTGAGGACCGTTTTAGAAAATCAACAGCCTAATGAAAATAATTCAACTAACTGAAATATGACAGATAGACTAACTGAACTATTCGACTTCTACGACTCTAACTGATCTAAATGATACAGTCAACTGAGGTATTGACACCTAGCTGTTACAATTCAAATATTTTCAAACCCTCCCAGCCACAACATGTGGACAAAACCTCCTACATTGCTGGCTAGAGTCTAATGCCCCTGCATCAGACTCCCGAGGGAAATATTCTTCATGGGCTCCTGTCCATGAGCTCTTCCACTGATCTGCCTATCTTATGCAACATTCCTTCAGTCATCCAAGTGGCATCTTCCTCTGGTTTGTCCTTCCATTTGATTAAGTACTGAAAGTACTCTTGTCCTCTGGTCCTTTTGAACACTCTTTTGTCCAATATCTTCTCTGGTTGCAATGGTTGTGCTGGAGGTAGCTGTTCCTTCCACTCAATTTGTCCCTTGTCTGCTGATCTTTCTTCTGCACCATCATCTTCATACTTGTACAAATCTGCAATATTAAAAATGGGAGATATTCCAACATCAGGAGGTAATTCAATCTCATAAGGATTTGAAGAAAACTTCCTAAGTATCTTGCATGGCCCAATCTTTTGAACACCAAATAACCTTGTTCCTCAGG